>JAGFML010000087.1:0-147401 GCA_021030945.1 Pyrenula aspistea
GTGTGCGGCGCATATCTTGGCACCTACCCCGCATGTTGGCGGTGGCTGTGGTAGTTGGCTGCCCCGAATCCGCCTCGTCGGTTCCGTGAAAATTTACGGGGACCTTAGCACACTATTCCGAAAATGGACTAACGCCTCATAAATTATCGCCGCACCCCTGCTGAATCATCCTCGAAACTACCGTTCCCAATCTCTCACCACAGCCGCCAACTCAAGGAGAATCCTAGCCGGGAGGAATCACGAACTCCGGAAACTTAACATGATCTCAGCTTGCATTCTGAAAACAATAGGAACAGCCTTACGGCTACGTGGACAACTACAGGAGTGATGAAGTCCAAGGGCTGCTTTTGTTCGATACGGATCTGTCTACGGTCAATTCGAAAGATCTCAGTTCCTAATTTACACCTACGAAAAGTGAAATCGCTCTCCTTCGGGATCTTGTTTCGCCGTACCTTGTCTGGATACCGTAGATCGCTACTCCTCCGCATGTGCCGCGTCCGCTCCCTATCATCGTCCGGTTCCGGCTCAACAAAGACCTGCTTCTAGCGGCTCGTCCACCGATAACTTTTCCTTTCCCTCCTCTCCCCTCCCCTACTCCAGGGACTCGTGTTGCTCCTGTCTCCAGTCCTCTCACCCGGCTATTTGCATCTTTCCTCCAATTCTATCGTTATTTTAAGTCTTCGCCGTGTTTCAGCGAAGGAGAGAAGGCGATGTACGGACACAACATTGAAAATAACCCAGGGCGTATGAAGGAAGGGAGAGCTTGGCGAGCAACAGCACTTCCTTTCTCTGGAGCAAAGACGATGTCGCTCTGTGCTTCGGGGTTAGATACAAATTCTGACGCCTTTGGTACGGATGATGCAGGCTGCAAGTGAAGGCAGATGTTGGAAGATGTTAGCCCTTTGCTAATTTTGTATTGGAGGTAGCCACTAGGGTCTTGGGCTGATATCGGTGCTCTAAGTTCAGAAGAGAGAGCTCCTTGTCGCTGTAGGAATCTTGGAATGTAGCATTAGATGTCGAGGCTTGTGTGTCGTGAGGTGCCAGCATATATCCGATACGTTCTAGCTTGCGCATATGATACGGACAGCCTTCTCAACCGCACTCCGAAACCACTCATCATCATCTAGCTCTGCGAAACCAATTCTATGGTAGTCACCTTCCAGCGTTCTGAACTCGCGAGTAGTTACAGGTCCAACGGTCGACTTTGACTAGTTTACAAGTATCTATAGATATCCGGCTTGTATTGCGCGCAGTAGACGCAAAAAGATTCGCCGAGTACTGTATCTATCCACAGTTACCAGTACTTACCCGTCTTAATTAGGTACTTAGTTGTCGTCTGTCTATCTACCTATCTAGACCAAAAGACCATCAACTCATCGAAATCCGCATCTCTCAAATCCTCTACCCTCGTCTTCCTTGCGACCTCCTTAACCCTCCCCTCCCTCACCCGATCATTAAATATCATGCTATAAATCTTGAAGCACTTCTCCATCTCCGACTCTGCCTCCTCTACCTTGTTCAGCGACCGCAACGCTTTGATCCTCTTGAACGACGTCCGAGCCTTCTCAAGAATAAAACTGCTCGAGTACGAGTAGGCCTCGATAGCGCGGTCGAGCAACGCGAGGGCCATCTCGTGCTGGTCGAGGCGGATGTTGTGCTCGGCGACTTTCACGAAGACGTCCGCGGTGCGGTGGTGGCGGTTGCCGAGGGTCGATTTGTAGAGAAGCAGGGCGCGGCGATGGTAATCGTGGCTCTCGTCGAAGTGGCCCTGGCTATTCTTGACGTTGCCGATGGCGTGGAGTAGACGGCCAGTTCTGTTGTTGAGAGAAAGAACCTGGTTAGTAACAAGGCTTTATTTACTTTGATTTTCAACAGCTTCCAAACAAAACACTTACATGAATGAAGTCCGGTCGTTGACACCAAAGGCTGCTTCACGATCCTCAAGACCTTGCATCAGAGTTTCGATCGCCTTGTCGTTCTCACCTTGGAACCAGTACGCAAGGCCCAGGTTCGCAACAGGCAAAGAAAGTGATGTAGGAGTAAAATTTGTGAGCTTCTTCATCTCTTCTATTGAGTTGACAAAGGCTTGTTCGCCTTTCGCCCAATCGTGATCGAGCATGTATGCATTGCCCAGCTCATTCCAAGATATCGCGAGCCGCATGTCATTGGAAGGCAGTTTATCCTTGAATTCTCTTACCATCATAGTATTGAACAGCTTCAGATATCTCAGCGAGTCTTGTATCTCATTAGTAGCGAGCGCCATGCAGCCCCTGTTGTGGTTGAGCTCGTTGAGAGCATAATTCAGCTGCTCCAGCGTTACTTTTCCATCCAAGGACTCTGGGTCTTCGAGAATTTGTAGCTTCAGGGATTCACAGATTGACTGAGCCATATTGTTGATGTGTACTACATCTATAAATTTTCCACGTTCGTAGCGATACCTGTATTGGTCAGCAATACAGTTCCACCATGAAGAAAAAGAGCTCACCATCCCACGTCGACCAAAAGCTTCGCAAATTCGAAGTCTTCGAGGGTATGTGCGGAGTGTGTGATTTCAGAATGTAGCTCTTTAAGTTTCTGAACATGTGTAAAAAGGTCGTCGCACGCGGCCCATCGAGCAACACCTTGACGCCAGGTGAATTTTTCAAAAGGCCAACTTGCAGAGAGGAGCTTGACACACAAGTGAAAAGTCGTACCAAGCTCTATCGGGCGCATTCGTGCTCGTGCAACATCCTGAACAAGCCTGTGAATGAACAATTTCTTCTTGTGTTTGTTTCCGGTCACCAGAGAGCGCGCCAGCAGCTCCTTTCTCGCCTTTTTGTACGCGCTTTGTGACAGAATCTCAGGCAAGCTGTCATCGCTATCATCGCGAAGGAAAATTTTTTCAGGCACTCCATCCGCGTCTAACATAGAAAGTATATTGAGCAGTGTCCCGCTCTGAGCAAGACTGTCAAAAGCCCAGACCGAAGCAATGTTGTGCTCATAATTTGAGATTTGTGGGCGCGCATCTGATACCTGCCAGTTCAAGAGCTGTTGATGACTTTCCTTCTCGTCGTATAAATCGAGGAATTGGGTGAACGACAGTCCCTTGTGTACAATAATACTTCCCATTTGGGCGAGAGCTAGGGGAAGTCCACCGAGACGAGCGGCTATGGTCCTTACAGCCAGTTCCTCTTTCTCCTCAGGAACTCTTCCTGTAACTTGCAAAAGATAAGTCGTCGCCTCGTCTGTGGGAAGAGGTCGAAGCTGCAGTGATGCAGACCAGGAGTATGGGCTGCGGCTTGTAATCAAGATAGAGCCAGGGCCGTCGTAAGGCCAAAATTCGTTCAAATCATCGGGTTCTTCCACTCCATCGAAAACCATTAGCCAAGAAGCTTTCTGCGGCGATCGCGAGCCACTGTCAGCTTTTCTCTTGATAGGGTTCACAAGCCATCTCTTGACAACATTTCGAGTAAAAGTCAAATCAGTGGCATCCACTGAATCTTCAAAAACGAGTCCAAGAGAAATAGCAATGGTCTGAAAGTCTTGTGCGATTTTGGAAGAGTTTTCTGCGCGGACCCAAAGTACTGCGTCGAAATCCTGGCGATGTGTCACCACAAATTGAGCAGCCACCTGAGTTTTACCCAGTCCTCCTGGCCCATAAGTTGTAAAGCATCTTGGAAAAGTCGGAGGCTTGCTGGCCCCGGAAGCAGTGAGAACGCTTGGACAAAGAGCATCCCTGATTGTGTTCAACGCAAATTCTCGACCAACAAAATTCTTGTCGCAATCAACTGGCACGGAGAAAGCGGGAAGCTGCGGGCCAAGGCCGTGAATAGCAGGAGAGGAGGTGCCCAAGTAGAGCTTTCGGAGCAAAGTTTGTAGTATTGGGTCTCTGTCATGGCCATAGTAGGGAGGCAAGGGAATGAATCCCCAGTCATGTTCGTATTCCTGTTCATAGGAAGTAATTGATGAGTCGATCAATGCGTCATCATCTGCATCTGGCCAGGTGGTTGTCTCTTCCGAAGACTGGTCGTCCAGAGACAAACGCGGCCCTGCATCCTCGAAATTAAGCGAAACATCATCTTCGCTCACACCACTACCCTCCTCCGCTTGTTTAGAATTCTTAGATAGGGTACTCTCACTCTTTGAATCTTCCGTGATTTCTTGCCAAGGCAATGCCCTCACGGACACAGATTCCAGATGCCCAGCAAGGTGTCTGGTGATAAGATCCGAAGCGACTTCTGCCGCCACTTCCCTTCTTTCCTCCAAGCCGCGATTCTTGACTGTTTTCTTCACGTCATTTTCATGAGGCTTGAACCCACACAGGGGGCACTCTTCAAATAGGACATTGCCCGGAGTCTTGCTTCGTCTCTTCAGCACAGGTAGTTGTGATTCCGTAAAAGTACTATGATGTACTGCCCGCATGTGATATTCATAAGCTTGTTCGTTGTCAAATGTGCATGTCCCATGGCCAGCCATAGTACAAATCCATCGGCTTGCATGAGCCTTCTTCATGTGTGCGTTCCAACCTCGATAATCTCGAAAAAGTGCATCGTCCGTCGGGCAATTCTCAAAGACGCATGAGTAGGGCTCCAGGTCATTAAGGACGTGCTTCCTACGATGGTTTCATCAATTCATGCTATAATCTTCGTTAAATGTGAATCTCACCTCCAATTTGACGCTTTCGCCTGGTTTATTGGTAAAATGATGCAACAATAAGGGCATTCGAACTCTTTGCTACCTGGGGCTGGTTTTGGAGGCCCGGGAATCGACACGGGTGTGTCTTGAGTAAAGGCCATCGTAAAGACTGTGGATTGCTTTGATGCGTCATCCTCCGTGATCTTTTCAATCGGAATTGGCCGTCTGGTCATCGCAGATGCAGATGTCAGCGAGAGCAATCGCAGATTCGGAGATCTTCGTGGCTGGTGACCATGTTCCTGTACTGGGCTTTGCACGAGATCTTCAAAGCCTCTGACGGTAGAATCTATTTCGGACGTGTCTTGCAGATTCTCGGACGGGACCACACTTTCTCGGGCACTCAATTTTCTTTGGTGGCTTCTACGGTACTGGAACCGTCTCCTTCGGACTGTGACTCCTCTTGCCAACCTCTGTCTTAATTGCTGAGGAGCTTCTGGAAATCGATGCGTAAGGATCTGAAACGAATAGTCTGCAAAGCTTTTATTGATATCATTGCCTTCTTCATCGGTGATGACAAATTTCTCGGCCTTGCTATTCTGGTTCGTGATCGATGGCTGTCGTATCAGTACCGAAAGACGATACAATCGATCAATAGTTCGCTCGATTTCTTGTAAATGTTGCTCGAACGGATTTTGAAGCGATGAACCGAGTAATAGTTCTTGAATGGAGTCGGTTTCCGTACCTTGAAACGATGACGAGATTTGAGAAGAGACCGAGTCTTCAATTGTATCCACCAAGCTCTCCTGGGCAGGGTCTTGTGACAGTAGATCTATGTCCGAAAAATCACTTGAATCGGGTAAAGCTTCCTGAGCTGTTGTGCAAGCAATTAGCTATTTGTTTCAAATCGCGAGCCGGCAAAATCCTACCCCTTCGGAGAGAATCTCTTAAGCTCTCCAGGAATCTGTTCATCACCCTCTTCGCGTCATCGTTATCTCGCAGACGGTAATCTAAAGATGCATGTCCGCCAGCGAATGCACCAATGTTGCCTGCCCACATCCGAAATCTGGCAAGCTGATCATCTGTCCTGAGCTCATCGGGCTGCAAGTACTTAGCTTTGCCACTTCCCTTTACTTGTATTTCGATCCTAAGCAGGAGCTCGAAAGCTTCAAGGCATCCGCGCGCTTGTACATGTATGTCCCCAGAAGCCATGATGGACAGGAGCAACGCAAGATTGGAAGAAGAGAGAGCTTCGAAGTTTACAAATTAGAGGGGCAAGGCAAAGACGAACGATTTGGAATCCAAAGGAAAGGCTCGGTGTCACCCATGTTACCGTCCGAAGCCAACAGCCTCATTGCGCGGCCAGAATGATTATGCCTTCGTCCAGCATTGGTTGGATCGCTGTCAGCTAAGCGGGGTACAAAACGCCCGGGCGCCATGTGTAAGGCAAGGCTGCCAGGCATCGCAGATACTTAATGAAGAGGCTCGTCCTACTTTTCCGGTGTCAGATTCCTCAGCCCTCCGTGTCTTGCTTGCGAGCAGATCGGCCATTATCTCGACTTCCGAGGTCGCGATGTCTGGTGTTGAGATAGGGGGTTTAGCTTTGGCGGTTCTGCCGCTGGTTATCTCCGCAGCCGAGCACAATATCACGGACAAGGTCCAGACCATCACATCGAACAAGGCGAAGAATGACCAGCAACTCAGCTTCTACTACGAGCTGTATGAGGAGCTTTCATTGCTAGCAAGCAACCTGCAGAGGCTCATCAACGATGTACCCTCGCTGCGGCATCATTCGAAAGCGATGCCCTTGATCGTTGAGTGGTCTTGCCATACAAATGGGAAAATAGACGATGCACTCAAGGTAGCGCTCGGACTCAACTATGAGCCATTCAGAAGCATCCTTGAACGGCTGCTCAAAAGTGTGGAAAATGTTGTGAGCGACAAATCGCTCGCTCTCACAGAATCAGATACGGTGAGTACTCCACTTAACCCGATAGGCTGAATGCTAACTTGTACCAGCAATTCCCGGACGCAATGTTCGCCAAGCTCGAAACATTCAAGTTGGCAATCGAGAACGGGGAGACAGAACAGGCTCTATGGAGCCGCTTTCGATTCACCAAAAATGAACGTACTCGAAAGGTTGCAATGCTTAGGATAATTGATGGTAACAAGAAGCTGGAGCGTCTGCTTCAAGGCTCACTACTACTGAGGCCTCAAAGTGACGATGGGCAACTTTATCTGAAGAAGGATGGAACTCCATCAACGAGGACTCGGAGACTCTCGGTCCACCTGTACCACAAGATGGCTGGCAAGTGGCCCACTTCCTGTGACTGCAAATGTGAACATCAAGCGCGGCTTTGTCTTTGGAACTGCTGTTCGACCCAACGCCACCCAGAGTCTAATGATAGCCTTGACATGATCGTATCGGTGCCAAATGTTGATGAAAACGTCACAAACTGGCAAGAAAGCACTGTACTCGTCTCCTCCAACCAGTATGTTTTCTTGGTTAGAGCACGTAGGGGACGGTTCTGGAGGAATATGACTAACGAACTTCTCCAGGAATAGCAATCAGACTGCGCCTCGAAGAGAAGTACGTTTTGTCGTCAGTGGCAATGATGTGTCAAACCCGAGCATTCCCGGAAAAGATGTTGATGCTGAATCGTTGTGCACCTTGATAACTCAGTCTCATAAGAGAGGCATAAATCTGAGAATGGTTTATGAACGGGGAAAGCTCTGGCAGACGCGGTCCCGGAGAAGGAGCTTACTGCTAAGAGGCCAGAACGACATACCATTAAAGGGTTTGCTTCGTGGTCCCTCACGGCAACTCAAGTTGAAAGACAAGTGGACACTCGCCGTAATACTTGCTCATGCTGCTCTGCATTGCTCCAACAGTCCTTGGCTCTGTAATGACTGGAGCAAAGAGCATGTATCATTCTTTGAAAAGGAATACTCAAGAGGGCCAGATCTCGGCCGACCGTATCTCACCGTCAACTTTAACCACAAGCCTTCTAGCGCAGCAGGAGATGCAAGTCTACTCAACGAACAGCCTTGCCCAGCACTTGTGTCTTTGGGAATCTTGCTCCTGGAAATCTACTTGAGCGAACCTATCGAGTCCCGCTGGTCGCAAGAGGATCTGACAGACGACGGACAGCCAAATGAGCATACAAATTTGACAACTGCTTATCGCTTGCTGCAAGATTCGGAGGGAGACCAACCTATGGGCTATCGCAGAGCAATTGAGGCCTGCCTCGAGTACGACAAAATTTTGGCAAGTAACATCGGCCTCGACAGTGAAAAGATCAGTGAGCAAGTATATGAGGACATCGTATATCCGCTTGAGCAGGAACTAGAGCATGGCTTCGGCTTGCGGCCAGAGGATCTTCAGTTAGGCCTAGAGCATTGATCAGATTTCATTTCTTGGTAGCAGCATACTTCGACGGACAAGAAGACAATGGTCCGAGTGAAGGGAGTCTCAGCTTCAACGGTCAAGCATCAATGTAATCTTGTTAATATTGAGGACTGTAAAATTTCGCGACGTTTGGTACCAAGCCTTTTAGCGACAATGTTGTTTTCACGATGATATCGCTCATCTGGAAAATTGTGGAAAATGCTGTCAGTGTGGGTCGCGTTCACGCGAAAACACTGCAATCATTCGTCCAGAGCCTCAATGCCTCACTCTCCAAGATCCCGCGGTCGGCAGCTACGTAATGATTGTCTATGTTGTCCTACATGAGTGGGCCGAGGCCACTGCTGACTCTGCCTCAATTGGTTCGCTTATGCACGGCAGCCAGGCATACCGAAAGGCAGTCACACATCCGCATACAGATGGATCCTTCAACCAAATCAACCGGGCTGCACAACACCCTTAGCTTGGTGCTATATATTGTCTTTTTGACAGTGCGGCGCAAGCCTCCTCAACTGATAGGGAGGGCCTGAAAGGCTACTACCGCAAAGCGACTTATGTAGGCGATTTGCTCATAGTCTTTATTCTTCATCTTCCTTGATTATCACAGCAGCTGCGAGATCATGATATTGAAGCGTATCAATGATTGCTTCCGTGCTGTATGAACCCCAAATTTATGAGCCCTTGGCGCGATGCAAGCGCAATCATCGATGTCAAAAACCAAAGCAGGCCCAACAACACAAAGAGCTCCTCCACATGAATTTTGTGCTATGAAGAATGACCGCCCAAATCAAGATTGACACAATACTAAGACTGGTCATAGTAAACCAAGGCTCGGACTTCGATGCTCTCACGCGGAAGCTCGTAGGGTGGGACAGCTGGATTGTAAAACGAGGAATGGGGTACTCCTTTAAGGTATTCAGTATGGGAACAAGAGTGCACGAAACATCATAACATACCAGGACTTGCTTCCGAGTCTGTATCCGATTGCTTAAACACAATAAGCTCATTGGTCTGTTGTTCACTCAAGTAATGCCAGCGATAGTGCGGGCCGTAGTAGATCTGGCAATTCTCAATCACGAACTCGGGGTACAGCAGATCTGCTCTCTCAAAGTCTTCTGACGGGTTGATGTTGGAAGTGTCGCAAAATGTTAGAGGCCAGTCGTTCAATGGCCCACGAAGGGGCTTCCAGATGCTAGATCATCACCGTTTTGTTTAGCTATTACTCTTCAATAAATACTAAAGATGACAATGCACGCACTTGATCCACTGAATGCGCTTCTTTTCGATCAGTTTTTCAGCTTCGTCGCCGTGCTGCCTAACAACTTCCCTTAATGTTTCAGCGGTAGTGGTGTCTGAATATTTCGCCCAAATCAGCGCAATTCCTCACAAGATGCTCGTGCACATTCAAACGAACCAATATGGGCCACAGAAGTCGGTTGATCGTAGTCGTAGGGTTTCCCAGTAGCTATCGGAAAGTTTGGCTCCCTCTTGCGAATCTGACGATTCATCGTCAGAATGACTAATGTGAAGAGTCAAGTACGTACAGCATGGCGAAATACTTCGACCTGTGAGGCTCCCAGGTGAATTTTTAGAAGTGCCTCAAGCTGATGGAAGTACGCCTTGACCCTCTCTGAATCAAAAAAATCCTCGTAAGGAATTTCATCGGCCAAGCTTAAGACAACAAATCCATTCTTCTGTAAAGTAAAGTCCTCTAGATGTCTGCGGATATCCGTAACACGTATCCCATGGTGCTCTTGAAGTACGAAATTGCTTTGTGGGATATCGATCTGAGCTGCAAAGCGATAGGCGTAGGGTTTCTGCTCTAAGTGAAGTTCATCCCTTTTCATGAAAAAGATCGAGCTCTCTATGCCATCTGACATACTGCTGTTACTTTGCTCTCTCGGTTGGCCTATGAGATAGGAAAGGTAATCATGATCCACTTGACGCGTTGCTTCACACTTCCAACGCCAAGGAGAACTGACTATAGCTGCAACATTGTGCAGAATGAAAGTGAACTTGGTTCTGGCGCCCTGGCACAGCTAGATAAGACGCGTTTGAAGGCAAAATGACCTCCGTGCATTCGAGTCGCCGTACCTCGGACACCGACGGTCACTCCAAGAGGGCGATTATCGGCGACGCCAAGCAATCAGTAGGAACACTTTAAAGCGAATTCGGTCACAAAGAGCGTCAATCATCTCACTTTACGAGGTAGCTTAGTTCAGACGGACAAAAAGAAGGAAATCATGTGATGGCGGAAAAGAGGGGGAAAGAGGGGCACACGCAAGTTGATTGGAAGGTTGCAGCTTGGCCGGAGCTGGGAATCAGTTGCGAGGCCAATAGCACTCGCTCCCCTGCGCCATTGGGATACAGGATCGCGGCTTACGTGCCACCGGGGCGTTGTTATCAGCCTTTTGCGGCCGCATAAAGTCTCCTTCAATTACTCTACACTGTCACATTGCATTCATCAATATACAACAAGGGTCAGCATTGTTATCACCTTGCCACTCCAACATCAAATCAAAGGTAGGTAGTCCGGAAAATAAAATAACCTCACTTCGTACCTCCTGACAATGAGCTGACCGTCAACTACGGGAACAGAACTACGCTGATCTCCAGCGTCATGCCTGCCACTGGTCCACTAGAAAACGGCTTTGCGCCTCAGTCTGCAAACACGTCCACGTCTCAATTTGCGAAATGCTGCGGTGCATTGGATTCTACCGAGCAAAGGGCACAACCGTGGAAATCCCAGTGGCCTGCCAAAGCGAAACCTTCAAACGGAATTGAATATGGCTTTGAGAAGGGTCAGAAGCTCGTCATCTATGGAAGCTGAAAAACTTGGAGTGAAGCAATAGAGAGTGATTACGGCTAAGAGTTATGTAGCGATTCGTTGACACGGTAACGCTATGACATGTACGATAAAGTAGGGAAAGTGAATATGAAGCACGGGCTGCATTAAACTTGATAGCAATCTGCAATTATAAACACAGATCTCTATCCGAGGCGCTGAATGCAAAATCACGCTAAGAAAAAGTTATAAAGTTTCAGCTACTCCATCGCGCTCTGGCCCATACACGCAACTGCAAAAAGTGAATCTTTACGACCGTATCCTCGCCGCCTCACCAGCAACTGCAGATTCAACTGAAGAAATCTACAACAATATTAGGATGGCTTTTCCTGGCCTCATAGCGAGCTTCGACGACAGATGAACGGCCTGGACGAAGACTTGGTTTCCCAACGAGAGGCCGGACGAAAATCTGAAGAGTTCCCCAATGTTCTCACGATCGTTAGGTACGTTCTCACCTCTACCGCGTGCGCCCTTACGCCTTCAGTATAAGATTGAGGGACACGAAATTTGAGCTGACCAAGCCATCTCTACAGCGCCTCCGATCGTTGCTTGGTACCCGAGTTCGAGGAACTTACGGCGCTTGAGCCAAAACTCATTCCCTTCGTAGTCTACAAGCTCGCGAGCGAGACTCAAAACATTATAAGCCGCGTTTCAATGATTTACCGTTTACAAGTTCTTGAAAAACGAGCGTCCGTATGTACAATCTATACAGCTGGTGTGATCAATGTAGCCGCCGAGCGAAGATGGGTGGTAATTGAGACCACACGCTTTCAGTCTACTAAGTCCTCTTCTGCTTCTTGATCCCAGTTTATCTTCCAATCGAGACCACGACCTTTCGCCCATCTCATGGTCTTTGCAATTTTTTGGGCCGGGTATTCATCTATGACTAATAAAACTTTGATACGAAGATGGGGTAAAGAGGGGTGTCGAATGCAGTCCAATAGCAATCCTACGGCCTTATATAAGTCATTCACTTCATTTTCGGGATCCTCACTCCCACGGCATTGATCGAGACGATCAACCACGATGTCGATTTCAGTGCCTTTCTCGAATGCTTCCATGAGTTTTACTAATAGCTGGGTCATAGTCTCGAATACATCGGCAGTGTTCTCTTCTTGCCCCTTTAGTGATTCCAAGGCCTCCACTATGTCTTGACGCCGAGATCGCAAGCGGTCAGGATGTTGGTCGGCAAGCTGGTAAATCAAGATGCAGATAACATTTAAGAAGTAGCGTCGCTTGCGTCCAAGGATCGTGTTGTCCGTCTGGCAAAACAACAAAAGAATACAGACTGATTGTGTTCTCGATTCCACGACTAAAACCGAGGCATATGATAACCAGTTTAGTTGAACCGAGGAGTCTTCTAGCCAATTGCTCCCACCAAGCAGCAATATGGCTGATTCAGCCCGATCCCGCCATTTGGAATACACTTTTTCTTCCTTCAAGAGACTCCACGACATTTGGCGTGGCCTCATCTGCCTCTATCGGTGATCCGAAAATACCGCAGTGAGAAGTGACTTGTATTGGGCGACGGTGTCTGAGGAGGTTGCTTGCTCCGGTCGTTTGATACCAAGCAATTGCTTCAGTTCGGACAGATAAGACTCGTCGGCCTGTGAACTTATATCTCGCATCCACGTCTGTCCTTCGCGTACTCGACTATTTGTGTCTTTATCGGTGACTTGCATTTGTTGAAGCTGTAACTGAACTTCATGCAGCTGTTTCCTAGCGTCAACAAGCTCCTCCAGCATCATGACTTCGTATTCCCTGTGAATCTCGGACAACTTCGTTCGGAGACGCGAGACAGTCTTCATCTTCAGCTCCGAGGGTGATAATACTTTCTTCAGTCTACGAAGTCTCTGCGCAAAATACTCAATTGTTTCACGGCAGAAAAGGATGACCAGCTCGAATACCTCCGCGATCAGAGCGCTCAGACTGTGCTTTGGTCGGATCCTCTGGAGTATGCCAAGGCGCGGAAACGCACACGCAAGCTCTTGTAGAGCTTCCTCGATGGCTTCTTCTCGTCGCTGCTTATGCACGGCGACAGCGAGTAGCAGCGAGACAGTGCCGTAGGCTAGCCCTCCGTACTGCTGGTCGGCTGCCTTGACTATCTCCGCGATTCCAGAAAAGCTCTGCAGGAAATCTCCAATGGTACAGAGTATGTTTTGGACACCTACACCGGCTTTCCGCAAACTATTAGACTGACGACCGGATTTCCAATCTTTGAAGGCGTTAGCTGTAAGATACATTTTGCTTGCAGCCCTTGATTGCAGCGAGGCGGTCGAGTCATCCTCGACCACTTTAAGAATCCGTTTCTCGACGTCGGATTTCGTGGATTTGTACAAAACCACCGGGTCTCTGGCTACTGAATGAAAGGGGGAGCTTTCTTTATCCTCTTGGATCGAAAGCGCTGTTAAGCTCCATTTGTCTCGGTCAAGGTTGAGCTTCTGCACCGGACGTAAAAGCCTTGCAAGAAATCAGTAATGTATAAGCGAGGGAGTGCTCCACGACATAATCATACTCTAACTTTCTGGTTTCTTCGGTGAACCAGTTAGATGTTGTTTCTGTCTCCATGTGTGCTGCAATCGAAGCAGAAACAGGCTTTTGTTTACTAATCGCGGGTCAATCAAGCAAGCGAGCATCTTTCAAGTTGGTGCAGATATCTAATGGAAATGTAACGCCATCTTATGGTAGCTGAAGATAAAAGTAACAGACGTTGGGTATCATAAAGTGGCAAAACTTGAAAGGAATAAGGGCCGGCAGCCACGTTGCTAACATTGGGCTAATGCAATAAGCTTGTCAATGTAGTCCCTCTCGAATCCGAATCGTGTCTCCTTGTTAAACGGATTACTGTAAGCGAAGAGAATTGTACAACTCGGGGAACTCTTGGATAACATTCTTTGATAGGTAGCTGTATTTCTACATCAAAAATGTATGAGAAAGTACCTCGGTTGGGGTTGAACGAGCTGCTATCGAGGCATGAGGGTCTGCGCGGTGATTAGCTTGAATCCTCCTCAAGAGTGTGAAGGGCCCACTGGAGCAGTGGAGCGTATCAACCTTGGGCCCCCACCAGGAGGATTCTGGCAAGCTAAAACTGCGCATACAGATCACTACTGGCTGTAGTAACCCTTGTAGTGCGCTCGAAGCTAGATCTTAAGCCACCTCTAATCGTTTTCCACGTCGACGAGGCTGAGCAAAATGAAGCAAAAACCTGTCTGCTGGGCGTCCTTTTACCGTCGTGGGAGCCAGGCTTCTTCATCTTACAAAAGAAGCTGGCCTGTCTCACGTTGGTTGTTCGCATGAAACGTTTCGTTCCTTGTGGCCAAAGTCTAGAAACCTAGCCTTCCTGTCTTCGATGAACTCAGTCATGGCAACCCAGAATCGAGGTGCGAATGGAAAAGTTGGGCAGCCGGTAAGTTTTGATGCCGTATTAGGGTAAGAATATTTTTATTGAAGTTCACGCAGGCCCCAGTCCTGCCGCGCAAAGAGGAAGATGATCGAGACCGACAATACATACAACACCTAGAAGCAACGAATATGGTCCTACGACGGTCTCTAGAACGCTCCATGCCTCAAACCCAACCTTGGTATCAACTACAGCCCTATCCACAGTCTTCACTCAATCAGTACCAAAACCAAGTCCAACCTCAATTTCCATATCAGCCGCAGTATCAGCCACACTATCAACCACACTATCAATCGCACCACCAACCACAGCATCAATCACAGTATCAGCGAGTGAGTTATTTCGGGTCTTGGATTGTGACCTTAAAATGAAGAACAAGCTAACTGACGTCGATGAGATCAATGGCGAACGATACTATGACTCGCGTCCTCCCGGTGTCGACAACATCATGACAAATACATATAGAAATATTGTTGGCCACGACCTTCGTGGACCTGTGACAAGCCATGGAGAGCTAAAATCAAAAAATGCTGGACCAAACCACGACAGCACTGAAGCCAATACTGATAACAGTAAAGGTCAACACAATACTGCTGAAACCAATCATGAAGGCGCTGAAGCCAACCATGTCAACGCCAAAGTCGATAACAATGATATAGACAATAAAGACAGCAGTTCAACGCAGGAAAAGATGAGCCGCATACGTACTGTCTTTAACCGGGTAAGATGTTCTGTTGCTATCTTTCCATGACCTACTCATATTTTGAAGTGGAATGGGGACAAATCCAGATGGGAAGACTATGGGGAGGAGTTTGAAAAGAGCAAAGATGCTGTGCACAAAGCCACAACGTTCCGAAGACAGATGAATGCTGATAACAAGAGCGTGGCCCGTGAGGAGATCGAAATCTATTCACACGCTTTGAAGAGTCTGATGGCTGAGACTGACGAATGGTGGCGGGATATTGACATAGAGAGCACTCAACGACTTGTAGTCGAGTCACCTTTCGCAGCATTTATATTCAATTGGCATCGGTATGTCGAAGCCCGTGAATCTGAGGATAATGATACTCCAGCCCGGAAAGAAGCTCGCAGAGATTTGAGCGACCTCCTGCAGCTTATCAGAAGTTCGGACAGTCTGGAATCGTACTTTCGGTCGAGGGATCTCCTAAAGAGTTCTAAAAAGATTAAGTTCGGCTACCTCTGGACACTGTTCGGCCATGGGAAAAAAGTTTACGCGCGCTCTTACATGAATGAGCTGCAAATGTTTGAAGTGAAGACCTGCTCCGAACCCCCATTAGCAGGAAGGAGATTCAGGGTCTCAGCGTCTGCCTTTGATTGGGATGGGTCCAAGTTCTCAACTTACACTTACAACTTCTACATCAAAGAATTTGCCGGTGAGAGACCTATCAGTAGCCTTGAGGTATTTCCTACGGAGTACTTCTGCAATAGCGACGGCAAATATGACGACTCGCAGTTTCGCCAACAACTCTTTGAACGCGGGCGGAAGTACTGTAGACTTTGCACCGAAGAGCCGACCAGTTTTCAATGTGAATATCAAGGCACCGCAATTGTCACTCCAAGTGGCCTTCACAGCTTGACAACAAAAGGACGAGGCGAAGATACACTCTTGTCCTACTCTGATCCTCGATTGGAAATCTACGACGGCGAAGAGCTGGATGTCACCTCGATTGATATAACAGGCAATCAAAGTCGAGTGATCATTGATAATTATGCATTCCTGAAATCGGAAAGAAATACAATGAAGCGCGGTGATATGCCGCCACTGGGGAAAAAAGTTCCCTATCTCGAATACGACTGTATATGCTCCATCTGCAAATCCTCTCCTCTACAGCACTGGACGCCGGAATCAAGGCTTGACCATTCATTGAGCGGTCTTGGAAAAGCGTTCTTTGAAGACGAAACCCGGCTCTTGCTCCTGCCACCAAGACTTCTTGGTTATTCCTTGAAAGAAAAGGTTTGGGGTCAATTCCTTGTTGATAAGCTTACGAGCGTCACGTTTCCCAATGATCGGGAGCAAAGGGACCCGTTTTGGGAGGAGCTACAGCTAGAAAGAGAATCCAAGGAACTACTGATGGCTTTCGTAAAGCACCACATCGCGCCGAACTTGCGAAAGTCTGGGCCAGAGGCCGATAGCATGGATTCCAAGGCTTTCGACGTCATCGAAGGGAAAGGTCAGGGACTTGCTATATTGCTTCATGGCCGCCTGGGGTTGGGAAAACTCTTACGGCTGAGACAATCGCAGTTGCGACTGGCCGACCCCTCCTCACAGTCCCTGTGGCAGAGATTGGTATTGATGCTCATAATGCAGAACGCAAACTTACTGATATCTTCATAGATGCTGCACGCTGGGAAGCTGTGCTGCTTATGGATGAAGCTGATGTTTTTGTCGAGGAGAGGATCAAGGGTGATTTGGGTCGAAACGCTCTGGTGTCCGTCTTGTTGCGTTGCCTTGAGTACTACAACGGTGGGTATCCTCAAGTCAAAAGAAAAGAAGCGAACAAGCAATCTAACCCAGTCACAGGTATCTTAATCCTAACGACCAACCGCGTGCGATCCATAGATGCTGCCGCGCAGTCTCGTATTTCCCTGGCGATTCAGTATCACGATCTGACAGCCCAACAACGTCTTGCGATCTACAAGAATAGACTGAAGTGGATCCCAGATGACGAAATAGAGGATCGAAAGGTTCTAGAAAAAGGGCTCGAGAACTCGCCACTGACCAAAAAGTCCAATAAATCGAACGGCAGGCAGATTCGCAACAATGTCACTGGTGCTCGTCGCTTAGCAAAGAATAAGAACCAGCTGCTCACATTGGAGCATTTAGTGGCAGTGGATGAGACCACTTCAAATTTTATTGATAGCATGGCGGATTTGATGCAGAAGCAACGGGCTAGGAATGAGGTGGACTATGAAAAATGATATATCTACGTCCGCAAAAGAACCGCCTAACCTGAGCGGAGAGGTGAGTCTGGTACAGATATTCCATTTCTGTATGCACTTATTCCTGCTCTCTTCTCCCCACAGTCACTCTGAACTCAAAATACACTCTGCCACTCTCGCCTGGCCTCCTTGCCCCGAGGTCCTCCCTCATTTCTTGCAGTAATTCGACTCCCTTACCCTCCTTGTTGACCATTGCCTCCAAAATCCCAGAGATCGGCTCCACCATCGCTGTCCCGTTAAACTCTCCCATCCTCCTCGTTCTTGGCTCCCTACTAGCTAGCCACGGCCCTATCGTCCATTTGTACGTCCAGCTCTGCAATTGGACGAGCCCTGCGTCCTCCATACGGTGCAGCATGTTCAAGGCCGCATCAGGATCGAGCCCTTTGCGCACCATACCGGAGCGGAGCTCCCTCATCCACCCCATGGATTCGTCGATGCGGAAGCCGTTAGAGTCAAAGACGCGCCACAGAAGCTCTTGCAATTCCACGTAACCCTGTCCTGGCTTGACGAGCGAGGTTGCGGAAGATATGAATGCAGGCCATTCTGTGACGCCGAGCGCAAGCAGCCTCCCAAACGCTAGATCCGCGGTACCTGATGCAAGTCTCGAATCAAGGTCTGGGTTTAAGTGCTGAATATCGCCTTGGACGAAATGTACGTTCGCAGATTGGTGGCGGATGGGTGGAACGGAAGAGCGGTCTACGCCAATAGCTGTAGCGGTAGGGTAAGTGGCGCCGAAGTGCGCAGTCACGCATCCAGTACCGCAGCCCAGGTCGAGAAGGATACTCGGATTAGGAAGAATGGGAGCATGGGTGACGCAGTCTATGAGGTCGATAAGAGCAGCATGTTGGCCCTCGAGGCGGGCATGCTCAGCGGCGCTGCAAGGGTTAGCGGAGCCTCAATTGAAGTGGGATAGCTTAAGAAGTCAAACCTGGGGGAGAATGGGTAGGCAGTCGCATTTGGTCGCATACTTGTGTTACCGGTCTTTTGTGCGTCCAGTCCATCTCGTCGCCCCCAAATTGTCTAAGGGAAACTTGTTACACCTTAGTCGGATCAGTATCACTACCATCCTGACAGCCTCTTTCACGCAGACTGTGGCAAAATAACCACTCACTCTAGGACGGGCTGTAAGCCCTCAGTGCCGGGCTGTTGAACAGGGATTGTGCCGATGACCATCACTCTATGCACCTGCACCTCCTCGATGCCTCAAGACGTTGGACTTGCTCGTTGACATCGTTGACAGCCTTAAGACCAACCTCTACACTTATTTCGTTTAGTAAGTATCTCATTAAATATTAAAAATATGCTAATCATTGTGAACTACAAAGAAAAAGGGGGTCTAAGGCTGCCCAAGGCGGTGAGCCATGAATGCTGGAGACGGATGCTAGGTAGTTAGTAGGGCCTCAAGGGCACTTTGGGAGCCTTCGCAATGAGATTGAGCGAATTAGTCGTATCCTTTGCACCCCACCAACTCACTCGGGTACGTTTCAGTACCGATTCCACTCAAAGCCATTGGTTTAAAGTTATTTCCGTGACTGCCGTGCTGCAAGATGCAGCCCTATCCGAGGATCTGCAACGCCAACTATGGTCGTCCCCCGCGTTGATTTGCCCCCTTCACGCCAGTTAATCATGAACCTTCCTTCCCAATCAAAGCTGAATATCATTTTACGTACATGGCTAGACGCGATACATTGCCCGCTCTGGCGATGCAGGAGTATATAGTCCCCTTGGGATGCTCATTCTATCGCCTTGGAAATGGGAGCGACAATTATGGGATCTCTGCGAGCTTTACACGAGCGGATCAAGTTACACCCAACACCTGGATCCTTCACAAACGAAGGAGAAAGCTCGAGGTGGAGCAACGAAGACCTTGATCCTGTTCCAGCGTCTCGGAGAAAATGGGAGTGGTACCACGTGGGAGGCTGTACGTATCTAATCTCACCCTCGCTTATAGGCCACCGCTAATTGAAAGTCATGTTTTCTTAGTCTGGATCGCAGAAGGCTTCAACGTCGCCCAAATGGAAGTACCATCAAGCGCAGTCGCTCTTGGTCTCGATCCCGGGCTAGCTATCGCGGCTAGTGCGGTAGGCAACTTTATGGTGATGGTGCCATGTGCCATGAACGGCTGGCTTGGAGCTCGTTGGGGCCTCAACTTCCCTGTCATTGCACGATCATCTTTTGGCATTTGGGAAGCATACTTTGCGTGCGTTGTTCGAGCGATCGTCTGCGTCGTCTGGTATGGAGTACAATGCAGCCTTGGTGGGAATGCCGTGCGCTGTATGATTGAAGCTATTTGGCCATCGTTCAAAACATGGCATCAGAATTCGTTGCCAGCAAGCGCTGATGTTACCGCGCCTAACTTACTTTGTTTCGTCATTTTCTGGCTTGTATCCTTACCATGTCTCTATTTAAGCATCCCGACGCTGCGGTGGGTGATGCTGGTGAAGATTTTCTTGATACCTTTTCTCTGGGTAGCACTGTTCACTTGGGCGCTTACGGCTTCCCATGGCCTTGGACCGCTATTCAGCATTCCCAACAAGATGACTGGCGACTGGACCGTCGCCTACGCATTCTTCTACACCATCACAGCTGCAATCTCTGGCAACGCAACATTCGCAATCAACATGCCTGACATTACACGCTACACCAGCTCCGCTCTCTCCACCTCCCTCCCCACCATTATCTGCCTCCCCATCTACATCACCCTGACTGAACTCCTTGGCTGCGTAATGGCAGCCTCCGCCCAAGTCCTCTATGGTACAGTCCTCTGGAACCCCCTCTCCGTCGTATCCCTCTGGACGAACCGGCCCGGTAAATTCTTCGTCGGCCTACTCTTCGCATTCGCCAACGTCGCAACGAACGTGACCGGCAACTCGATCCCCTTCGCAAACGATGTAACGAATCTGCTCCCACGGTATCTGAACATCCGTCGAGGCCAGTTCCTCTGCGCGATCCTCGGCTTTGCAATCTGCCCTTGGCTCATACAAGCCCGCGCCGCTCGCTTTCTAGCCTTCCTCAACGGCTACAGCGTCTTCATGGGCCCCTTGGTCGGTGTCCTTATCTCGGACTACTTCATCGTCCGTCGGATGAAAGGTTTCAACGTCTCCCATCTCTACAAACCTTACGGGCTGTATTGGTTCACGGCCGGTCTGAACTGGCGGGCTTTTGTTGCCTTTGTGACCGGCGTGGCGCCTCTGCTGCCAGGTTTGATACATGCAATCAATCCGAGGATTGGGGATATGGATCGGGGAATTTTGGATTTTTACTCAATGTCATGGTTGGATGGTTTTGTGATTGCGGGGCTGGCGTATGTGATGCTGTGTTGGGGATTTCCGTTCTCGATGGAGACAGAAGACGAGGACAAGGCTGCAGATATACTGCAAGGGAGAGAGTATGGCGAACCTCGGGAGCGTACGAGCTCTACGAATGCGTCTGCTTCACCCTCCCATTCAAAGCGCTCACCCCAAAGTGCTGATCTTGTTGCAGACTCTGAGAAATGCTAGAAACATTAAGACGCTATTTCTCTATTGCGGTCAGGGAGCAAAATAACGTGAGATTGATACATTTAGATCCACGCACTTATAATGAGGAAACCTCTTTGCCACGGCTCCTGCGGCCACATGAGCATCATGATACCAGGATACCACTCGCCAGAGCAATTTCTTCTATTCCGCCATCAATTAAAGGCTAAGAAATAGCAGCTGTGCTATGAACAACACCAGAGTATCGAAATCATCTCCTAGGGTCGAGCTCGGGCATATCTCGCAAAAGCTATGTCGATGATTGCCATGCAAGGCTCCACTCCTGACCTGCAGCATAATCCTGCCACGGTATTTTTCGCCGCATTATCTTGACCAGAACATTATGTTGTCATCAAAGTCCTTGTCGGTCAGCTGTGCGAGTGGCCTGAATTTCCCTGGCTTGATGCCATTGTAGAGCTGTTCAGCGTGACGAGCATGGGCTCTAGCCGCATTATATTCTCCCAAAGCTTCGTAGAGCCTTGCTTTCTTATAGAGCATTCTCGCCTTTTCCGGTTCAAAGTATCCCACATTTGTGTACACTTTCTGTGCCTGATCCAACAGTGCCAACGCTGACTTATGTTCCTGCACCCGGAAAAAATGATCTGCTACTTTGACACATGCATCAGCCGTCCGATGATGGTTATTACCAATTGTGGACTTGTACTGGATCAGACAGCGTTGATGGATCTTAAAGCTCTCGTCAAGGCGGCCCTGTGCCGATAATACGTTGCCGTATCCTAACAAGAGCTTTCCGGTAACAAAGGATGTAGTGTCCATGGGACCGTATTCATCTTCCCGGTCTCGGAGCGCGTCTTCGAAGGTATTCGCCGCGTCTTCGAGTTGACCATTCAACCAATACCCGAAAGCCAGATTAATAAGCGGCATTGAGATGGAAATTACCGTTGCCCCTTCCAGGCTCTCGAGGGCTACAATGGATTTCTTAAAGCAATCGATGCCGTTGGTCCACATTTTGTTCTGCATATACGCATTTCCAAGTTCGTTCCATGCAATTCCGAGGCTTCTATCGGTTCCTTGGGGCGTGTCACCTAATTTGTTTCTTAGCAGCTGGGTAAATATCTTGAGATTCTCCAGTGATTCGTTGGGCCGATTAGTATGCAAACCAATAGCTCCACGATGATGATAACACATGCGAGCCTCCCTGTCTAATCTTTCTCTTAGCTGCGGATCTGGCTTTGACTCCTCTTGAAGCCGTTTCGCCATCACCTGAGCGAGATCAAGCAGCTTATAGGCATCGTCAAAATTCGAGAGCATCAGGCTATGCCTGAACGGTTTTCTATTAGTTTATACCTGCACTCAAATCTTTGTGTACATACCAGGCACCTTCAAGCAACACACGAGGACCTTGGAGGCTCGCTGAAGTAAGATTTTTTGGCATGGTGAATCTGTTGTGCAACTTCTGTAGTTTCAAAAGGTGAGGATGCAGCTCAGAGCACTGAGACCATCTGTACATTTCGTTGGCAAAGGTGAAGTCTTCTTCATATGGCCATGACGCTGAAATGAGACATAGCGCCGATGAGTAGATGGTATCGAATCGATCAGGGCTCATTTCCGCCCTAACAACGTCTTGGATGAGGCGATGGATGGTTAATTTCTTATTTCTTCTCTCTCTTCCAACGAGTGAAGCTTGAATGAGTTCTGTTCTGGCAATTTCGAAGTCTTCCTTCCTCTGTGGACAGCTTTCAAGCGAGAACGACCCAGGACTTTCCAGAAGATATTCAGGAATCCCATCCGGGTCAAGTACGGACAGGATTTGTAGCACACTTCCGCCTTTACTAAGCCCATCAAGTGCGAAGACTGTTGCTAAGGAATGATTATATCCGGCTAGTTCCTTCGACCTTGAGCGGAAAAGTTCGGCATGGTAGTTTTCGTTAGAGTACTTTTCGAGGAATTCTGAGAAAGAGTATTCTGAGAATGCTATGACTGGCGCCACCTGAGCAATGGCTAACGGGTAGCGACCAAGCTTATTCACGAGTGCAGGAGCCGACATCTGGTCACCCTCATCAAAGTTCCGGCTAGTACGCTGTAGGAGGAATTGGGCGGCTTCCTCTTCAGTGAACGGCTCGAGCTTAGAGCTTGAGAAGTCGGACATAAAGTATGATTTGACGAAAGGTCGTCGACTTGTGATAAGAACGGAGCCATATGAGTCTACAGGCCAGTACTTGTCGAGAATATCGGGGTTATCCAGGTTGTCAAAGACAAGTAACCATGACGCTTCTTCGGCCTTCCCTTCTTCAAGTCTTTTGTATGATTTCTGAGGGTTTGCTAACCAGCCTAGAACAACGCCAGTCGTAAGAATAAGATCTCTTGACTCCATAGAACCTTTCGCCACAAGACCAAGAGTGACTGCGATTTCATTGAAGCCCGACTCGATTTTTGTCGTAGTATCCGCATTGACCCAGAATATTGCGTCGAAATGTGATTTGCTTTTGCAGACAAATTCCATGGCAATCTGAGTCTTACCCATTCCACCGGTCCCGCATATGGCGTATGATTTAAGGCTTTGGTGACTTGCTGGATAGGTTTGATCCGTTTCATTGGCTTTGTTGTACAACACCTTTTCAAGTGTACGTAGCGTTGAACCCCGACCAAAGAAGCCGCTATTTCGGACAAATGGAATAATATGACAAGGAAGAATTGGTTCAGATTTGGTTACGGAAAAATCGGTAAGTGATTCGAAGCCGGCCGTTGTAGAACTAGTTCCAGCCCGGATGCCGCTGTTATCCTGATTAGGATATAATAAGGATGATGATGGGCCACCTTTGGGCTCTGTTATATGGCCCTGCTTAGTTATCAAGGTTTTGTTAGTTGTTTGGGGCAAAACTCAGCCATACCATCTTCAATCCTTTTTGATTTGATCGACCCGGCACTGCTTGGCGACCGGAGAGTAGACTGCTCCATCACGGTGGGTGCCTTGGCTAAAAGATAGGTGAGGACGTGGACGCTAAGCGAATTGAGAGGTAAAACATACGATTTTGTAGGGGTTTCTTAATTCTCTTCCTGGCATCTTTGGTGGCATCGTCAATAAATGTCACCATCTTACTTAGCTGCGGAGTGCCCTCTTTTATACAACACATCGTATTGTGATCGGCATGAACACCAATGAGAGTCTCGTTCATGTTCATGGTTGCCAGTTCCTCGCCTACGAGCTGGTCGACGTTAGGAAACCTGTCGCAATGACAGAGAGATAGATGTGACGAAGACAAACCAGAGTTTTCGCAAAATATCCCACAGGACCAGCGCCTGTCCGTGTTTCTCGAGTCTCGAACATGCTCAGTACCGGTGTGTGTTGAAATGCTTTCTCAAACGATATACAATCACTTGCGAGGGCTGCAGCAACATCGCGAGTGACTTGGTGCTTTAATTTCGTTTTCGTATATCTCTTGAGTATAAGTGAAATATTTTGCCAGGTACCTGGCTCCTGAGAGTGAGAATGAGGAGTCGACAGGAATATAATACAAGCCACGTTCCGCAGCAGATCCTTAAAATTTCGTTCACGGGCAAGGCACATCGCCTACCTCGTCAGCTTCCAGCCGTTCACAAGATATTTCCAGAGTGGTAGTCTTACCCTCTTCAATACGAATCCTCCTAAACTATGGGAAACAAGTATGATAGGGCAGTCAAGTGCCTAAAAAGCAGATTGAGTCACATTCATTTATTATCAACATCTCAGAAGATAACTTACAAGCTCTTCCTTGGATAGCGCCGTGAGAGACGCAAGAAAATCCGCACCATCGTTTTCCACTTGTGATACAGACAACGCCTCAGAGGCTCCGACGGTGCTATCAAATACGAATATGCCAATATCTGGCGCTGACGGAGGTCGTATCGAACGTGGCCAAAAGCTTCCCGTGCCATCCTCCCACAGCAGAGGCCCATACGTACCTGTGCCTTTGACGATGACAAGACTTTATACTTTAGATCAAAGCTGTGGAGGTAGACCGCAAAAAGAACAAAATGAGCACCTACAGTGTTTGTACGCGCGGTCCACAGTGCACTTTACTCAATTTCCCCCTCACTTCCCTTAAATTATCGGTCATGGTGCGCAGACATTGCAGTTTTCAAGATAAGCATGCCGACATCTCGAAATAGATATTCAATCTGGACGTCATCGAAACCTTAGAAAATTGCATGGCTATGCAAATAGTCGACTCCCAGCTCAACGAAGCCACCCGAGACTATCAGCGAGAAGCATTTCATCGACTGCAGTAGCCCGTATCAGGGTTGGTGAAAAGTGCATTACACTCGATTCTAGGGTCGTGGCTTACGAAGATCGTAGTTGCCTTTCGGCAGGTTGGACGACCTTGAGTACTCGGACAGTACGGTGCCGGACCAGGACGCGTATTCAGACGGAGAGAAACCAATAACGTTTCGTGACGCTCGGATGAACTGACATGACCTTGTGCGGCTGCCGTGCGAAAGCAAAATACGGAGTAGTGGTTGGTGTTTTCTCTCATGCGATAGGCCGTGATTTGTCTGCATTTTATGTCAGTAGGCGCCAACACCCGGGGAACCGGAATGGCTGTCCCGCAGGTGTGGGGCCAATCGACGAGTACGCCTTGCTGTTGCTGCCCAGCTGAAACTCCCCCTCACAATGGCCTTTAGGCCCTCTAGTAAGTCTTAGAACAATATAACTCATTCCGACCCTGCACCGACGACCTGGGTCTAAGCTCCATGACCCTCCGGTTAGAGTGGTGCCTCGGGTGCCGGACTAGGATCAGACTGCAATTTTTCGGGCCTGGGAAGACCGGTCTCCCCCTCATTCCGGCACTTATGGTGTTGCCCAGACTGTTCATTTCCGCTTCGATGTCGATACTTACTAAAAGAATTTTGAGAACATTCGGAGGACTATTCTTCGTTGTTTAAGTTTAACTATTGCTCAAGCGAGAATGAATTTGAATGTTTCTATTATTTCAATCAGAGATGCACGATATCTAGTAGATTTCACAGACAAGGTTCTGACACATTGCCTCATCAGATGAAGACTTCACTGATCATGCATGCCAAAGGATATTCCATTTGAAAGTCACAACGAGGACACCCTAGTGACTGTATTTGCTGTAGCCGGTGAGGCACGATCAGTCAGCAAATCATGGGTTAAGGATGCTCTACAAAGATATTACCAAGACGACGTCTTCAGCCCGGAGTTCCTTGCAGGCGTGATCTTCACAGGTCCCTCTCAGTCACCAGTAGTTGTCGACGCAGACGCTAAGGCTTGCCTCCATTCCCTGGGTACAAGGTGGATTAGTTACGTCAATTCAGATGCCAGTGCCCAGCAGCTTTTACCAGGCCCCTATGCTTTAGCCAGAAACAGAATTCGAAACGTGTGGAGGCTGTTCAAAGACAGCTATGGCACATGCCTCATAACATTTCTATCTGGGCACTTGAAAGAAATTCCCTTGAACGGGGTGGACGACTCCTTTCAACACATGGCTATAGCTTCTCGTATCAAACATGAATCTACCTGTGAATCTAGGATTGCTGGATGGCGGATTGTTGTGAAAGACAATCTGGATATTTCAGGATTCCGCACTTCGCTCAATAATCGAGCCTTTCGCAATACGTATCCGCCAGCTTCTGAGACAGCGGAGAGTATTAAGAAGTTAATGAGTCTCGGAGTTGTGGTCGTAGGCAAGGCAAAGATGAACTCTTTTGGTGTTTGGGAAGAGCCTACAGAATACGTCGACTACCAAGCTCCGTGGAATCCACGCGCTGATACCTTCCAGTCACCTGGAGGAAGTAGCACTGGAAGCGCAGCCGCTGTTGCTGCTTACAACTGGATTGACATTGGAATCGGTGGTGACAGTGAGGCCATCTTTCATGTTCCTGGTTCCAATTTATTCTGAGAAAGTCCAGCTGCTGGAAGCATCATGAGACCTGCACTATGGTGTGGATGCTTCGCCCTTCGTCCCACTTTTGGAGCGGTATCGCAGAACGGCCTTCTGACCAGTATCGAGTAAGAGAAGTGTTTGTTGTTCTCGGTCTAAGATCGTTGACAAAGATGCACTTCAGTTGTCTAGATACGCCAGCAATCTTGGCAAGGGATATCAAGAAATGCAGCGTATTTGCTTCTGAATGGTATGGAAATTCCTTACTCAAAAAGAAAACGAAGGTGTGATATCAATCTGGTGTCATGTCTCTGCGCTTGTTGACTCGCACAGCCATTTTCTTTGATTATCTGGCCAAGCGACTTTTGGGATAACATTGCAATCAATCAACGAGCCATTGCTGTGGATTTTGTGAAAGATTTGGAAAGTCAACTTGGAGTCTCCTACCGAGAAGTATCATTCGAGGAGGAATGGTCCCGGCATGGTCCGAAAGAGGCGGAAGGCACAACTTTGAAGGAATATATGATACCAGTAAACATCTGTGCAACTCTACGCACGAGGGGTCGCATGCTGAACTTTATTCAGGCTACGTCTGGGATTTGGTATGACTTCTACCAGAAGTTCGACGACTTCCGTGACAAGCACTGGAAGCAACATGGCTCAGCACCATATGTTAGTCCTGCCGTTCGTAGAAATTGGTAAGTGAAATGCGATCAATGGGATCTGCTGCCTTTCAAGTCCTCTGACTGCTGTCCAGGGAGCTCCACCGGACATTGACAGAGCATCAACGAGATTTGAGCATCCGAAGATTAGATATCTTTCGGATCTGGTTTCACAAAACGATCATGAAACCAGATTCTGAGCACATGCTCTTTATTTTGCCTATTGAAAATCTTACGCCTAGATATCGAGACGAAGTTCCTAAGTAAGTCTCTAAAGCTAGAGGTGTGAACGGAAAAGCTACTGAACATGCCAAAGTTTCGAGAAACTGCCATCCGGTGTCAGTAGCCTAATTCTAGCTCCAATGTTAGAAGCACCTGAATTAATTGTTCCTGGTAAGCTGTGATTTCCCTCTGTCAAGACACTGGTGGAAATGGCTTATGCGGAGTGTAACAGTGGGCGACATTCCGTATGTCTCAAAAGTAAGCGAGAGGGAGGAGCGGCTTCCCTTTGCAGTCGGTCTAATGTCATTGCCCGGTATGCGCACCATATCATTCTTATATCAAAATTCTCAGCGAGTCTTGGAATTACCACCCGGCATGTGAAAAATCTCGCCCTGTGCACTGCGCCTCCGTAAGATACGAAGATGCCCGAAGGAAACACCCCAAGCTTTGGGAGATCCTCACAAAATCTTGCCCGAATAAAAGTGTTTTCTAGGGCCTAGCACATTGGGCTAATCCTAGCTGCGCGTGCCGAAGAACCAGGAGACAAGCCATAAGCGGCTTTTGTGGACTCCGTGCATCGAGATTTTACAGTTCTGACGAAGCCTCTAGCACGAGAGATTATCACCGCTGTTCCAGGCGACTGACGATTGTTTAGGTTCCGATATCATGCTCTTGGACACTATTCATGACGTTTTGGTCGGAACTGGAAGACATACGTCGGTTCAAACCGGCAAGACGATGTGGGAGTGATCATTGAAACTTTGCTCATAATCCATTTCTGCAAAAGTGCTCACCTGCCTGAAGTCGTTCGCTTAAGGTAGCTAATCGAGATCTTTGAGGCAGGACGAGCATGAGCGGCGTTGCATTTCAACTTCAAAAATCCTAGAAGTCTTTTGATTCTATTCTACATGGAAGGGCAACGTAGTACATGGAAGATAAGTGAACGAAAATACATGGACAATGACAACCCTGACTGGGCCAAATTTGAGCGACAACTGCGTTTGAACGTCACAAACGCGGGAACCCAAAGGGAGGGTACAACCCTACGCCAACCGAATAGCAAATCTGCTGAATGGTCAATTTGGCCCGGCTAAGTGACTCATCCCTTCTATAAGGGTTGAAATTCGTACGCCTATCATCTAAGAGTATCACCTACTTCATTACAATGTGTCGCTTGAAGTTTCAGGGCGTTGAAGGTAGCTTCGACTAAAAACTTTTGGGGCTCCAAGCCTCCTTTAGCCCTCGTATCAGAGGGCCGGATCCCCCGGTGACCCCTAAAAAACTTTAAGTGACAGAACAGGGGATACGCTGACAACCTAGGAGCTCGTCTTCTACAAGTTCGTAAGGGTTATCTTACCGTGGGAAGAAAGCATTTCACTAAAGTATATGCACTATACATTGTAGCATGTCTGTAGTCTAAAGATAATGAACGGAGACGCCGGTCTCTCGATGGCTTCTATATTTTTTGCGTGGCCAGGTAGACGGTAAAATCCGTTGGAATTGCTTTTTTGGGCGGTTACGGGGACCGTCAGTGCAGGTAACCTAGGTACGGCACGCTTTCTTCTTGGCGTTACGCCAGCGGCTACAGTGAAACATGAAAGTTGGCAACGATGAGGGGGCCTTCCCAGCCTGCTCAGGTACACTGACACGATAGGCTGCTATTGTTAGCAAAAAAATGTGGTTTCAGAAATTTCTTCGAGGGCAACATTTGTCGCCTTTTGAGCTTTTGAGCCTTGCGAGCCTTGCGAGCCTTTCGGACCTAAAAAGACCTTCATACTCACTAATGATGGCAGACCATCACCCTGAGATTGTGTGTGAATAGGATGAGCGGTTGATGCCTTTAGACTTTACGAAAAGCTCATCAGACAGGCATGGCTCCATCGGACGACAAACCTGCGACAGTCAGTCGCCTGGAGGTCATTGTGGATGATTTTAGCACCGACACTGCAAGCGTTAGGCCTCCAAGGAAAAAATGTAAGCACCATGCAGCTCCTAAGCAGAATTTCAACTTCTAACAAAAAGTCTAGTTTCACCTGAGAAATACAAAACTGCCATTGAATTTTATGCTCAGCAATCTATTCGCGAGACTCTCTATCCCGGCAGCTTGCTGGAAGATCTTGCTGCGTTCTTGAAGGACCAGCCTCTGGAAACGCGGTCACTCAAGGATGTGTCAAAGGAACGTTGTGGTTTTGCCACCATCTGCACTTTAAGTAGCGCGCAAGATGACAAAGAAGACTTTACCAGTCGTTCATATGACGATGTGAGCGGCTGTATGCAAGCTATGTCAGAAGCTCTCGACAATTCGCAACCTCAGGTAATCTTCCTAAAAGGACACCTTTGCCCAGAATGGATTTTCTCCATCGGCTCGCTTTTAGGGATTGATCCAGAATTTTGGAGATGGAATTTACGCTTTCGATGTAACCGTGAATTCTTTTCGTCGCCATCACTACCATCAGCTCTCAACAACATTATTCGGATCACTTTCATAACTATCGGATCACGGGAGCAGAAGAAGGGGCGATCCGAACAGAAATTTGTGGACCACGCCCGGAATAATGGAAAGAAATCCTTCGATGAATACCAGCATAATCTGTACATGAAGAAACGACTGTGTAGAGGAGACTCCATTGTCCGCAGTTTCTCCGTTCTTGATGAGAAGCATTTCATTATTGAGCAAGAAATGTCAGTCTCTTTTAGTTCTGTTGGAAAGACATGGACAGGTAAAGATGAATTCCTGCGTTGTTCTCAAAAAACTCTCACTGATCAAAGAAAGCTCTGATCTGCACTGATGGCGGTCATGATCTGGCTCTTGGTCCTCAAGGCCCGTGGCTCACTGAAAGGGATCGGGGCCCTGATATACCGTGGACATCCTTATACCCTACGATACAGCACAAATCCAGAATAGCTTTGAAGTCAAAAGCGGTGCTTCCTGAAAGTTGCCAGAATTCTAACGCAAGGTTTCCCCAGAGTCTCTCCGTTCTTCCAGAAGGATACGGTACTCTTCTGAACTACAAATTGATACGATCTAACCCATTCTACGCTCTCAATGACATTTTTCGCTTTTCTGCATTTAGCTATGTACAATTCTTGAACCTGATGGAATCCAAAATTGGCCCCGAGGTCGGCTATAAGTCTCTCGATCTGGAACGGCATACTTTGACAAATCTGCTCTACTTCCAAGAGCTTCTTGACGACCATATACTGCGACTACAGCAGAATATTGCATCCATACAGTCATACGAGCATTTCAACATTCTGAGACAAGGAGAGCAAGCAAACGGGGCAAAGATGGCAGCTACCACGAAGACTCTCCTACAGGACTTCGAGCATCTATACAAGCGTGCTACGACGCTCTCAGAACGCTGCACACGAGGCACAAACATCTTAATGAACAATGCAACACTCGCGGAAGCAAAGGAAAATTTCCAGCAGGCAAGATGGATGGCCAAACTTACCTTGGTCGCCTTCTTCTACATTCCGCTGTCATTCACTACTTCATTCTACGGGATGAACTTCCGCGAGCTGGGTGGACCGACAGGGAGCCCGTCTATTTATGTCTGGTTTGTTACTTCGGTCCCAATATTCGCTGTCTCCATGATCTTCCTCTTCTGGGACAAGCGTCTGTATGCGAGGATGAGGAAGAAATTTCCTGGCTTGAGAATACTTCAGAGGATGCTAAAGGAACCTTCATCAGATCTTGAATTCAATCAATTGAAGGCAGTCTAACCGCAGGAAGTGGTCTCCCTGATGAAAGAGCGCAAGACCGACACGAATCTCCGCTGCGGCTCAGCACATACCAGTCCCGTGCGCTATGGTGGATTTTCCCCTTTGTATAGGATAGGCATCGAATCTCGATCTCGACTGTCTCACAGAATATCCCCTGTCACATGTATCTTTACCAAAAGTTACCGATGACAAGAGTCAATGTTGTTCACCTCTGGTTGCCCCTAAGGTGATACGATGCGCTTGAGGCTATCATTTTTTACCGTGGGACATGGGATGCACTGTGTCCTCTCGACAAGTCCGAGGTCTAGCAATGCTCTCGGGGGACTAAGGATATGGTCTTACCTTCGCCTTGGATACGCAAGAATGGCTTCCAACAAGAGGCTACCATCATAACGAGATTTGCGACTCCCAGTGCCGAAAAGCGTCGTAGCTGACTTCTGCTTTGATAGCTCCATTTACAATCTCTACCTGCCAGAGCGACCGCGTCACCCTGGCCCTAACAATGAACGATTTTATCCCTTCAGAATCTATATTGCGTTCACACCGCTTAGGGTTGCTAATCACCTGAATCTGGACCACATTCGGTGAAGAGAGACTGCTGTCGTAATCGCATCGGGCCGAAATCCTGTCAGAGAGGTAAGAGAGAAGAGCATGATTGACTATTTGGTTCTACGGAGATAGCACAAATATATACTTGAGGTTAACCACCGCCCCGAATGGGGCCGGGGCGACCTCCACCTCGTCCCCCTTTGACAATTCCTGCCACTTATATGGGCAAAGACATATTAGCTGATGGGGTGACGGAAACCGGCGGTTGAAATGATAATTGCGATAAGGCAGAGAGAGGAGGCAGTGGACAGCTCTAGGAGACATCGAAAAAAATGGTGCTATAGCTGACTTGAATGGTGAACAGGGGCCTGACTTCGGTCGCCTTTGTCCCGTTTGTCTATTTATTTTGTGACGGCTTTGTCGAAAAGATGTGGGATCAACCAGGGTACCCTGTATCCTGTTGGAAGTTCAGTGACCTACTGAGAGATGCACAAAACTGTTGGGGATACATCACGACAATGGCTACTGACGTAGCTTCTACCCATTACTGCCACCATAGTGCAAGCTAACACAACAAACGATTGTCCGTACCTTATCCTCATCAAAGTGAAAGCGCTTATGGATTTTCCGTGACATCAACATTCTGAATAGACTAGGCTATCGGCCGGATCTTGGTTATCAGCTCCTCCTAAAGTGTCCTGTCCAACTATGTTGCGCCTAATTTGACTTTGATGTCTTACACACGGCATTGGAGATGCATGGGGAAGCAAGCCTAAAAACACACTAGGACCTAATATATCAGAGGCATTGTCCGTTTGTAGTGACTCCCTGCTGACAGCATAAAACAAATCAGAGGTAATTGCTACGCCGTTTTGTTATTTCGGAAAGAGCTGCTTGATGTGGTCAAATGGCTGTAAAACCATTTAGCTATCGTTTTGAGCAGTATTCATCTTTCCAAAATCATATGCTCAATCCTTGACGTAGATAGAGACATGAAGGTTGACAACGATTAGGTACCTCCAGGTATGTTAGTCGGGTGAAAGTGTCATGAGTGTTTTATTAAAGCCACGCGCCACACGAGCCATACCGTGTTGCAACGCCCCTTGCGGCCACTTTCTTACCACCACCTCCACCGCCTCCGAAAGCTGGAAAATTCTCAGACTTTGAACTTTGGGGACCAGTAATAAAAGCAATCAATCTTTTATTCACAGGGTAGGATTTACCTGGTGAAGATGAGGGCCATCTACATTGAACCTTCCTCTTCACCCAAAATCTACTGCAACGAACATAATAGCATCTCCATGAATTTTCCCCTGTCTTTCCCACAACAAAATTTGTTTTATCGATATCGGTTCCTTTGCTGTGGTCCGCGAAGGTCGTGATGACCGAAATCGGAAAGGGTTGCTGATCAATCGTGCATACGTCCCTCAACAACACATAAGCCTTTGATGCTAACAAGCTAGACGAACTTGTCCTCCGGTCGCCTATGAAATCCAACTTCTAGATTCTGCTCGAGGGGATATACGATATCCATATAGAGTTGCCTGCCATCATATTCGCCATCATCACCAGCATCCGGAAATCCAAATGCTTGGTCATGGTCAATGCAGGCCTGGATAGCCTTCCAATGCCCCACGGTAAGGTCACCTTCCAAATCTTCTAAGAGACGAAGCACTGTTGTGAAATTCGTGAACTCATTTGGCTGACCATTTGTAAGGTCCTCTTGTCTCCAGCGGGACTCAATGGGTTGGCTTAGATGGATCTCGAGTAGCAAGACTGCCAAGGAAAATATTGCTGAGCGGAAGTGGGGATTGAGGAGATTAGCATCCGTCTCTCCCCTCCAATGGTGGTCGAACTTGATCCCAAGATACGGCCGGCCGAAATCCAAGGCCCCAGAGACAACATCCCGGAAGAAGCTTACATGTTCCTTGGTCCAGTAATTACACAGCCAGGCGGTGCCGGAACAATGCAGCATAGTATGGGCAAGCATTGTCGATAATGTCCATTTTTCCTTCAACCTAAGCGGTCGCGAAGTATCAAAAAGAACATTTCGCAACGAAGTGCCGTTCTGATCTTGTATGCAGAGGTTTCTTCTTCCAGCTGCAGTTTGCCACAGCTTTCCACTCTGGTACATAATCCGCAAACTGGCTTTCGCGAGGTGAGCCTGATTGAACAAGGCACATAATGACTTTGAATCAATATCTCGCCCCGGTGAGATGGAGGCAAATGGACGGGAAAGAGTTCCGCGACTTAACGCAGCTTGGTTGCTGGTTCTGCAATACCATAAATTAATGAAAATATTCGAAACTCGAAAGCAACGATCTACGTGCGACTACACCTGTGTGAGAAAATGAAAAGACTTACTGGTTGGGAGAAACAAGAAATGCAGTTTCCTGCCATAGGGTCCCACCATGTGCTGACTTTCCAATTGACACTACTAAGTCATAGCGATCGTCAGAATTAATATGTTGCCGACTTTCACAGCAATTCCAGAGGCACAGCCTAGCTTCATGCTGAAAATTGCAATCACATGGACTTGGCCACTCTCTAGCTAATTTGTCATAAAGGGGTACAGAAACCTTGCCACAGCTTCTAGATGCGGCAACTTTCCTTTGCAATGGTTTCTGACCGTCTTTGTCCGTAGGAATCATGAAGCCGCGGAGGAAACTTTCTAATTTCTTGTTCCCTTCCTTAATTCGGTGCAGAGCAAAGGCACGACTGCGTTCATTTCTGGTAAACCGAAGCCGATTCAGTAACGACCGCTCAGTTCCGCCCTGTTTGATGGCTGATTGGAAAGTTTTCAATTTTATGAACATTGCATTTGGAGATTTCTGCACGTATTGAACTCAGCTTGGAGAGCCTTAGAGCGAAGAGGAAGCCTTACAGTATCCGAAGCGTTGAGAGCGAGCGACTTGTCACTGACAATAGCGTCTAAGCTTTTTAGTATGCGCTCGACGATACTTCTGAACATGTCTTCTTCGGCCCCGAGAGCTGTTTGAAAAGCCTTGTCCAATTCCCCAACCTGCCAGTGCTGGGCATTGATCGACAGAAAACGGAGCATCTTCGTTAATTTCATTTTGCATCAAAGATGGCAGACTCCGGATGAGCCTCTGCAAGTTGAGCGCCCAAAAATTGAGCTCGTCGTAAAGCTCATAATAAAAATCTAGTTGTCGGCTGTCTTTAGTCTTGAAGAAGAGAATGGCCTTTCCATTGGCAAGAACTGTTCGTTGACGCTCAGCCGCGGAGATTAGCAGCGGTAGTACAGTTAATGTCAGCTCAACACCCGCCATAGTCAACGCCGAACAATCTGTGCAAAAAGGGAAAACAAGGACTCCGAAGTTTGGCCAAAAGTGAGCGAGGCTCTTGGTTGTATGCTCTTATTGCCTGCCAGCCTCAGATTTCGGGGGGCGCTCCAGAATGGTCGTACCTCGCTCGCCTTTGCTATCTACCCAAAATCCATCAGGGCACTGACCAATACTGATGCACTCAGCATCCCAAATCGGACTAGATCTTCACTGAACCAAGGCTTGATTCTGCCTCGCTCTATTGAAGGCGGCGCGGAGGCTTACACGGCCTCCGATCTGCAGAAGAATCTCTAGCTGTGAGTCTATTGAGTGCATTGCCCTACACTTTCACAAAGGTTTGTAGCTTCCTACGTTAACTCCTTATCAAAATGCAATGCTTAGCTGACTTTGATCGGTCCATTTCACCGTTTCGAGGCGTGCTGCCCCATCCTCGCAAGTTTCCTCAATGATGGTTTTCCTTATACCGATGTTCCACGATAGAGAGATCGTTTGAGCGCATCATGGCCTCGTCAGACATACAGGAAAGGGTGTATCAGTGTCTGGAATACTTCAAGCTCCTCATCGATGTCGAGACCAAGACGCGAAAACAAGAAAATTCCCATGAGCTTGAATCAGACGAGCTCAAAGCAGATGACCAACTTGCAAGATATGAAGTGTGGGCAAAAAACATAGGCGCATTTGCCGACGGTCATGCGTCTTTGGATTATCGATTGAGAGAAAACGAGGATATGAAGATCTTGGTGATCAGCTTCCTTGAAAGTTTGGAAAGCTTTCTCCTACTCGGTATGACTTCTGTAACCTGGTAGTGGGACACATACTGATTGTTGTCGCGGGGAGCTACGGGAGCCCTCAACGCAGTGGCCGACAACGACTCCAACATTTATTTGGTAGATACAAGCGGTGCTGAGTCTGACAACGTATCGTCGTCGTTTCGTGGAACCGATCTCAGCTCTGTACAAGATCAGTCGCTGCAGACACCATTTGAGCAACGATTGCAGGGAATCGAGCGGACTATCGACAGGCTTTTCCGCTTGTCAGTCCTCATACGACAACCGTCGATCACGAGCCAGAATAACAAGGCGGGAATGTTTCCTATCACTGACGAGGAAGGTAATAATATTGATAACCTCTTTAGAACTTATTGTTTTCAAATTGTGGCATTCATGTTTCCCGAAAGCCCTGAGACATTAAAACATAGATTGGCTAGGGGCATCACGCTTCGCAGGAAACGCTTCCTTTATCGCCAGAGTCATCAGAAAAACCTCAGTGCACCAATAAATTTAACGTCTTCGAAAAGTCGTTGGGACAGTTCTAATATCGAATCCTTTGTTCGAGTTACTGAAGCACCTGTAGTTGAACCCCTGGACCCTGCTAGCGAACCACAGAAACCTCAAAACGTAAGATCGGCTTCAGTAACAACGGCATCCGCTGTGACTAAACGGCCGATCCATATTGAAAAATCTTGGAAGACGGGTCGTCAAAACATTCTACGGTCTTTACAGCCGCTTTTCTCCGAGATGTGCCTGTAATACCAGAAACTTTCAAGCTTATCCCCGGCCGCAAAGAATTCGAATGTCCTTATTGCTGTATGCTTTTGCCTATTGACCAAGCCAAGTCATTTCGTTAGAGGTAGGACCGTTGCCCGATCTGCAGATATATCTAACCATTAATTTCAGGCGGCATGTCCTCGACGACTTAGAACCTTATGCCTGTGTGTTCGAAGAATGCTCAGAACGCCAAACCCTTTTCCGTGACCGGCGAGCGTGGTCGTCCCATATGCAAAAAGCGCACGCAAGCCAATGGGTCTGCAAAAGTTCCTCTCATGGCACAGTCCGTTATGAAAGCGAACAAGCATATGAGCAGCATATGCGAGCCGCACATGCTAGTACTTTCACAGAAGCTCAGTTACGTATACTCAAGAATCGAAGTAAAACTCCATCACCTGCCATGTTCGAAAATTGTCCTTTGTGCGGCTACCAACCCTCAGAAAGTGAATTAAAGGGAAATGCAAGTCCGATTCAAAGATTGGTAGGATTAGATAAGGACGCCGCGATCATATCATCCGATCTTATCACCAGCCACCTCGCGTTGCACTTAGAGGTATTGGCAATAAAAGCTCTGCCTTGGCAGGACCCGCCTCAGGATGTTGACACAAAAATCTCAATAACCAATCCTGTCGTGGGAGACATCGACCTCGGCAATGAGACCTCCTCTCCTCGATTGTCAGAAGGAAAATCGCCGCTCTTACCATTTATCAATGAAGAACTAAAGCAAGCTGCAACATCTTGGCCAGCAGAGGATGACTATTTAGCCGTTGATACATCGGAATCTCCCTACGAATCCGAGTGGGGATTTTTTCCCCCGGATCCCTACTGGGGTCACGACCGAGATCCAATTTTGCAAGTATTCCTTCAAAGACACCGCAACGACACGGCGAACGTTACCCACACTTCCTCCCAAACCATGAAGAGCCCCCTCCCAGATCAAACCAACCTCCTATCGGCTTTGACCCTTGAGTAAAGTCCTACTCACGCCGCGGCGCCCTCGAGACACCCCTGGTATGTTCCGCGCCCCTTCCTCCTCTATGATATGGCGGCGCCCTTCCGCCGCAATCGAAGACGCGATCGCTCACTCGCCCAGTGCCGAGTACAATATATCCAATTCCTTCTTGACAAAACTCCACCGCCAACAACTTAGAGACAGACTTTTGCTTGGCAATGGACAAGCCCGTCAGATGGGGATGAGAAGGGCCAGAAACAAAGCTTTCCAACTATCATCTCTCTAAGGGAGCTACCAACCTCCTCTCCGGTCGAACTCAAACCAACCCCTTTCTTGCTCAACGTCAAGCCCACCAGCAAGACAACTCAAAATCAATTCCCGACATACATCCCTTCATCCACAAGCGTCCCCAGTCAAGAGATCCATCCCACCCCTCCCCTAAATCTCATGATATCGAGCGCCATCATCTCCGCCTATACTTTCACTCAACACAACATTGATATCTCAAGAACAAGTTGACACCACTACCTTAATTTGCGTATCTCGTCTTAGGAGCCATGCTCTACGACAGGGTACGAAAATCTGCCTAAGAGGGCTGTAACATCCACCTTACTGAAATTAGGTCAATTCAAAGGATATATCTAGGCCTGGTGAATGCGAGATCCTTAGAGCGACATAGTTTTCACTTTCAGTGTCAGTTTGAAATTGCAATCATATCAATACTATAATATTCTCACCAGTGACCCAAATGACGTGATAAATACTGCATTAGCACTGTGCTGATCGGTCGGCTTTTTGGCGCGACACTAAAACACCCAAGATTTTGCCGTGCAGCCCACCGACATTCCCAACCCGCAGTTAATTGCAGGTCCAGCGGTCGACTCGGATTAACTTGTGATTAACTGCGGGTGCCTGCGAGCTTGACGCTACTGACTCTATTTAAATGTAGTAAGTTGTATAAAGGGTTTACGCGGTAGAGGACCACGGGGATGTAAATAAGATCACGTGTTAAAGTCACGTGCAAGCCAAGTGCTAAGTGGGGGCTAGGGTAATGTAGGGGCTATTCTCGCTTACAAGCCTCCAGTACTTTGGTTCCTACATAATTTATATAGAAAATTAAGTATTTCTTAATATTTTAGCGAGTCTTAGCAAGTTCCAGGACTTTTGACTCGGACTGGGTTGACATACAACCACTCGAAAAGTTTTCCGATTCAATTCGGAACGCGGCCATGAAGGGAGTGCAAGACGAAGGGATCCAAACTCATGTGCACTTCTTAGCAAAAGAGAAGTTATTTGATATTGAGAAGCCATACAGCCTAAGATTTCCGCCCTTTGAGGGCATCCCGCAGTCAAATATCAAGCGGGAAAAACATGCATTGAGTGTACATGATATGCGTCACGGTAGAAATCCGAGTCTGGAAATAAATGGGTTCGAGATCATGCCTATGGAATCGAGAATGGCATATGAGGATTTTGAGAACGAGGACAAGATCAAGTCCATCTACCTTGATGATGTGAGACAGGCTTTGATGAGACATCTCGGTGCAAAACATGTTCACGTCATGGACTTTGCTGTAGGTGATCGCCATCGGCTCTGTGGAAAGCCTTTGATGCTGACGCCAGCCATACAGGTACGTCGAAGGGCTTCGTCTTTTCCCGTTTCGACTGGTGAGGAGTTTGATGCCCAGCAGCCAGCTGCGATGGCACATATCGGTAAGCGCTCCTGGGGTTTCATCAGAACATTGACGAAAAAAGCAAATTTAAGACTTTACGGTCCGTGAGGGAGAGCGTCTCCTCAACGTGATATACGGAGACCAAGCGAACAGGGTACTCAAAAGCCATTGGCAGATTATCAAGTAAGAGTCTGCTTTTGAAACTCATAAAAATACAATCTCTAATGCGACACCACAGCGTCTGGAAACCGCTTCGTGGCCCACTGAACGACTGGCCGCTGGGGCTCTGTGATGCACAGTCGGTGGACTTCCGCAACGATATTATGGCCAGCGACGTCGTATATGAGAACTTTGCAGTTGAGAATTTACAAGTACTACACAATCCGAAGCACAGGTGGTATTACCTGCCGGACCAAGCCGTGTCCGAGGCACTCATTTTCAAGAGTGCTGACAGCGCCCATTGCGACGCTCCTGGTAAGCCTCCGAGTCCACTGATGTGGGAGCTCGCATAGTTTTTGAGACACGAGTTGACTTGCGCAGCATGCCCCCACGCAGGATTTTACAATCCTACTGCTCCATCGACAGAGCCGCCGAGAGAAAGCATCGACTGTCGGGCTTTCGTGCTGTATGCGGACCTCCACGAATATCCGCCTGTTGTGGATGACATCTTCCAGTGGCATCTGTGAGGAAGATAGTATTAAGTTGTGCATGATATGATAAGTTTTGTTTTTCTCGGTTCGACTTGCGCATCTAAGGTGCATTCTTCCTTTTTCTTTGTACGATACCACGTCCCATAGAGATCATCCATCATTTACGGTAAGCAATTAGTCGTCTTACAAATTCAGGTCTAACGAGAGGAGCATCTCAAAACAATCAGTAAGTCTTCAACGTAAAGCGTCCGTAAAACGGTAGAACCCCAAGATCTACTGTTATCGCTAATGGAGCCCGTCCAAGAAAACAGCGGCTGTTCGTTTTTCACAAATTCCGGCTCAAAATGGAGCAACTTTCGGAAGATAGGTAATGCTTCCACGATGACAGTTGATGCTCACGCGCAGAAGAAGTCATTTTGCATATGGGAGGGTTAAGTAAACATCACCTCAAAAGATGAGGAAGCACAAGTTTATCCACGTGGTGGTATCTGCCATCGTGAAACGACGCTCTCAAACGCCGTTTCAATCCTCAATATAAAATATAGATGTGCTTTGCTTCTCGCAACGAACGTCATTATAAACTTTGGGCCGGGAAATAACAAGAAAAAGAAGATGATCATCTTCTTCCCTCTCCAGAACAGACGTCACAATTCTAAGCCTTCTTGCTCCCAGAGCCCTTCCCTACGGACGTCCCGTCCATCACGACCAGCTGTCCTTTTGCAAAGCCATGGGTGGTGCCCAGACCCGTGTTCTCTTTCTCAGTCTGCGCTCCGTTCTGCTTGCGCTCTTCGAGACGGGCGAGCCATGCTTCTTTCCATGGCTGGATCTTTTCCGTGGCTCGAGGTGTGTCCATGTCTTTTCCTTTTTGCTTCTCTATGGGGGTTTTTACCGGACGCTGTTTCACCCCATGTTAGTAATTTCGAGACGAAGGCGGGGAGGGGGGAGAAGGGAGTCGGCTTACGAGATGAAGATGTGGGTGGGTGTTAGCGCTTTATGGCCTCAAGCGCTTGAGCGTTAAGAGAGAGAGAAGTTGATGAGAACGTTATTTTGTGAATCTCGTCATGTAGTGTGGTTGAGAAAAGTGTGAAAGTTTAAATCCGAACAAAGACTTCGGTGTTTCCAATGGTTATGACTGGCGGTGCTCGGGTCAGTGGGTCTTCACTACAAGGGACTACCCGCCATGAACCGCCTTCGAACTCAATTCAAAGCCTATTTCAGGCTTCTGCTAAAGTTAACTCTCTTTTCTAATCCCCAACGAGATGCCTACACCTCTTCGCAGTGCAAAATGGCCTGATCTCGGTTGCAGAGTTTGTCTCTTCTGTCAAAGGTCGTTTCACGAGCTTAAAAGGTCATAGCAACTCGATAAATCCAACAAGCTATGACTATCATCGACATTGCGCTAAGTAAAGATTTCCACACCTTCTCCTACGTCTACTACCGTTGAAAGATCGTTGTTGGACATTGAATAGTTCCTGTAACTCCTGGATACAGTTCAAGTCGTTTGTCGCGATGATTGAAGATATATCCTTGATATTCAAGAGCGCTGACTGTCCATCGTCCAAGCTTCCGAAAGCTCCAACATCGGTGTTACAGTTCACAAGAGCCGGTGCTAAGGACGTTCAGATGCATATCCCCTACCTCTATGATGACGCTCCTCCAAGACTTGACCGTCCAAAGCTAGGCGCTCTAGGGTGCGCCGGACTTCACTTCCTTCATAACCACACATCGCATAATTTCAACCTATCAGTTGCTCTCGAAGAGAAGGAATACGTTTTTGGAGAATCCTAGAATGAAAAGCCGAAATGGTTGAATCCACAAGAACACATGCTGCCATATTGTCCCACAATGTGCCACTGTCCTCCGGGCGCCACAACCTGAAAGCGCCGTTTTACAAACGCAGGCATTGCAAGCAGCCTAACTTCATCAACTTTCCAGCTTTATGAGCTACAATGATCCTTTCCAAGACACCCTAGTCAGCGTTAAGGATGCTGATCTGCAATCCAGGGAGAGCGCCTTCTTGTTCGATTTCGCTGAGGCGACCTTCTCTTTGCCCTACACCTTGTAGCCTGACGATACGCCACTCACGTTTTCCAAATGCAGTAAACCCTCGATATAAGCAACAGCGTCTAGAGGTAAATCTTCTATCTTATATATGTGAGATTTAATCAAAACCACTCGACGACCTCCAGGGTGATATCTTAGAGGAAAGGAAAGTCGATGAGATTAAGAGCGATCTCTTAAGCCTCCCTGAGACTTTGAAATGTGCACGCGATCGGTTGCTTATATCAAGGGTTTACGGTATTCCACTCTTACATAGGTCAAGCATATCCCATACCATCCCATTAAGCTTCCCTCAACCCTCTTGCCCCGTGTCTCCTGGCGCCCGCTAACGCCTCGCGAAAAACCCATCGCAATAACGCGCTCTCCCAAGTCCAGAATACCCCCAGTTCCAGTCAGCAACAGCGGCATCCAACCCGATGTATTTTCTCACCCCTATCCTCGACAACCACATCCCTACCCTACACCAATACGATGCCGTATCCGGCCCACAAGAGCTCTACAAACCCAAAACCATCTCCCATCATGGAACCCCTCCAAACCCTCTAATCTTGTCAAAGTCAACTCTCTTTCCCCCCCCCCACGACATCCCTTCCACCAACCCCCACGACCCCAAGGGGCTAGATGGAGGCCTTCAGATTTTGTCTAACAGCCTCCATACCTATCCAGGTACCTACCGTTACTCTACGCCTCCCCTTTTTCCTCAGAACACATCCAAACTATCTCTCCCATTCCCTACCCCGTTACGAGGCAGCAGCAGTAGCAGCATCCTCACTTCCCTCCGACTCCCCCCAAACCATAGCTCTACCATTCAAGAAACCAATGAATAAATCCTCAAGCCGCAACCATGCTATGCTATGCTATGCTCCTAGGAAGTCTTTACCAAAAAACCGAACAGACAGACGGACGGACAGACGGACGGACGAATTGGCTTGAATCGAATCGGACAACAGCTTTAGACAGAGCTGTATGTAAATCCTGTCAATAATGTAATTTTTTCTCACACCACACCAGGCTCCTCCCCGCCCCCCGCCTACCCAAAACACCCAGGATTTTCGCCATGCAACCCCATCAGTCACCCAAGTGCGATGCAATCACCAGCGTTGAAAAACAAAATCCGTAACTCCTCTCTCCCACCCGCACGCATGTAATTTCCCCCAATCAATATTCAAAGGGTTAGCGAAGCACTGTACCCAACACACCCCCTCCTCCTATCCTTTCCAAGCCCCAAGCCTGGAAAAAAACCATTGCGCTACCCGGTTTTACAGAACCTTACTTGACCCGCTCACACGATCCCGTAGACTCGCTTCGCGACATAAAAGCAGACCACCGCGAAGACAATCAGGCCGGCCGTAACTACAATGAGAGCAAACACAATTAGCACTTTTGATCACCCTCATCTCCCCACGCACCCCTCCAGATTTGGGGGACAAGGGACAAGGTGAAAAAAAACTCACTCGACCAGAACCAATACAGATTATCGATCTCTTGACCGGGCACCTTGACATTCATCCCCCACATCCCGCAGATGATGTTCATCGGCAGCACAATGGTCCCCAGCACGGTCAGCTTGCCCAGCACGTCCGCCGTCTTCTCCTGCCGCTCGTTCATGCGGATGTTGATCTGCGCCAGGTAATTCGAATGCGCCCGGCTGAGCAGCGTCTCGTAGTGGCCGAGGTTGCTCGTCATGGTCAGGATGTGGTCCTGGATGTCGCCGAGGTAGAGCCCGATCTCGGTCTTGGGCGCCACCTCCCAGTGCTCGTTGCACCGCTTGGCGAAGCCCTTGATCACGTCCGCCTTGTTGCCCAGCAGCCGGTACAGGCCCATGACTTTCTTGCGGCCCTCGCCCACGCGGCGGAGCATGTCGCTGCCGCTCACGACTTCGGCGGGTTCGTCCGGGTTGGAGCGCTTCTCGTTGATGAATTCACCAGATGAGGAGGAGGATCGTTTCATCTCGTCGGTGTCAGAGTGGAGCTTGAGGATGGTGTCGTCAATGTCCTCGACTTCTTCCTCGATGGATTTGATGAGCGGGACAAAGACATCCGTAACGTCGTCGATGATGGCGTAGGAGATCCAATCGGAGCTGAGGATGAGGTAGTCCTTGAGCTGGCGGATGCGGCGGCGGACGTTGGCTGGGTGGGGGCTTTGGGAGAAGTGGAAGCTGAGGACGCATTCACGGAAGACGACGACGTACATGTTGACAGGCTCAAGGAAGTCTTCGCTGTTCTGATCCTGCTCGAAGGTGCGGTAGTTGATGAAGTAGTAGTTGCGGAAGAGTTCGACTTTTTCGCGGGCTTCTTCCATCATGATATCTTCGGCGGTCAGGGCGTGGATCCCGAAGGCTTTTGAAATGACGCGCATTTCCATCTCCGTAGGACGTAAGACATCGAGCCAGAACGTAGGTCGAGGGCCATATCTCTTGGGCTTCTGATTTAGCGCAGGTCCCCTTGCCGGTGTGGCCTGCCCAGAACTTTCCCTTGATCCAGCTTTTACTTCATGGACCGAGGACTCCTGCTTGCTATCTTGGACAGTCTGAGATGTGGGGCTACTTGGCTGATTGGTGGCTGTGCTTTGTGCTGAAGGCTCCTCATCCTCGTCTGAGCTGCTGTCTTCTAGCTCTGGAGGATCCGGGATGAACAGCTCCTGGAAGTTGCCACCAGGCTGGACTAACTCTGAAATTGTCTGCGCGTGTATCGTACTTTGAAACTCCTCATTGAAATACGTGAATCGATACGGCAAGTCTTCTTCAACGCGATGCCAGGCTGACTTCTGCGGTCTGAGTCTACCACCTACCAGCACTGGCTCACTAATCTTCTTTGCCCGGACGCCTCCACTTCTCTCTTCCTTCTCTTCTCGGCTCCACTCTTCCAACACAGAAAGATCGGGCCATTGACGCCGACGTCTTCTGCGCGGAGCTCCAACATAGTCTTCTGACCGACCTCGTGCGAGGAAGTCTTCCTCCGCAATCTCGGAAATGCCTTCTGTGGGGAAGCATACATCATCCTGAACTGGCAACGTTAGGGCGCGGCGTCTCCTAAAGTCACCATGCTCCAGCCTAGGAGACGGCGGACTCGATGCGACAGCGCTCGGTCCTTGTCCATCGACGTCGATAACGCTATCGTACGGATTCCGCTCCAATTCAGGAGACCTTGGTACAGAGACCTCCCCGACCATGGGATCTTCATAGCCGGCCATGACAGGGCTGCCTGGCATAGAGGGAGGATTATTGACATCGTAGTCATCTTGTTGATTCTGGTACGAGTTTTCCCGATCAAGTAGTCCCCTTCTCCTCTTTTTGGTCGAGTTCGAGCTTGAAGAGCTCTGTCGGCGTCGCAGACGAGGGTGGCTGCCGCTGAACAAGCCGTAGAAACGACCTGTATCCGAGGGTCTTCGATTTCTAGGTGATGAACCCATCAGAGGAGTTCTGTCGTTCACCTTCAGGTCCTCATCTTCAGAATTTTCCGAAGCAGCGACGACCTGCTGCATCGAGGAGGAATAGTGGCCTTGGAAGGAGCGGGCTGCTCCGTTGACGTTTCGAGGAGACCCGGTACGTTGCGAGTTGAACATGTTGGCTCCAATGGCTCGACTTTCTCGCCGCGGACGCATCGCAGGCTGATCTCTGAGTAAGTATCAGTCACAATTCTGGTAGAGCTTCAACGCCAATTGCCAAATTTACCTGTGGTCCAAAAGCGCCTCACTGTCCAAGCTCGTACTGCTCAAATTCGCGCCAGTTGACCCCAACCCGAAAAACGACTTGCTGGTGGCCTGAGACTGTCTCGCCGCTATGCTGATCGTAGGTGTACGAGGAACAGATGGCTCTTCCGAAATCGTCGAGTCCTCTGTTGGAGCTGCAAACGACTGCCTCCTGTTACGCTTCTTCTTGCCCGCCCGATGCCTTTTTTTCTTGCGCCCCTCATTTGACTGCTGCTGCGAAGAAGCCTGCGTTGACTGTGGCTCTGCCATTGAGGATTCCGGAATCGTAGGCGGTCTACCAGAGGTGTTCTGAGGTTCGTGGGCCCTGGGCTGTTTCCCAGGAGGCGGAGGTAGCGGATGCATAGTCAAAGTTAAAGGTACCTGCGCACCCCAGCGTCTACAATGGAGAAATTCGCTGTTCGATCCGGAGAAAATGGACGTGATAGGTAGGAGCTGGACAGGACTGAAGGAGAACAAATTTCGCTCCCCGTCCAAAGTTGAGCACGCGAGCAAATTGTAGAGGAGGGGTCGTACGAATCGAAAAGCAGGATTGAGTAAGGGTTCTGCAGTGGGTGCAGGGCAGCCGGACAGAAAATGAAGTCAGCCCGCAGTCTGCGGAGTTAGCGATGCCGACCAATCGTATGTCCAAAGGTTCAGCATCGACACAATCACTAAGGATCCAAATTGATACGTTAAGGGATGTTCCATGGAACACTTCATACTTAAGTATATGCATTTCAACTATCCACAATCGTACAGGGTAAACGAAATTCGTCCAAGTCATGTCACAATGCTCCCGTTCCCGAAAACATGTCCAAAACACCTGAGTCCTCCTTCCTTTTCCACGTGCGATCCGTAGAGACTTCCCAAAAATTAGAGAACTCTCTTGTAGAACACCTCAAATGACATTGCCCATATCCATGCTTGACGGCGCAACGCTATGCACAGACTTCCCGGCGTCTATCGACATCCTGTCTCCGCTCTGTATACGCACCACCTTCTTATCCTTGCTCTGCCTCGCAACCAGCACTTGTGCGGGGCAAACCACAATCTCTTCGTCTCCATCTCCCGTATCGCTTCCCTTCTTGAACACTGGAGGGAAAAGCACCATCCTCACAACGGCTTGTTGATCTTGGAGGTCCTCATTTGAGACCGTGTCGCCACTTCGCTCATTCATTAGAGCCGCATTGAAGTACACCAACCGAGCAAGATCACCGTTCTCGTCGTATTCGGGCTGATGTGGCGGGAGCATAATATACTCCGCCCGCTGGGTCCGCATCTCGATAGATAGGTCAACGGCCGATCGGATAACGTTTCGCAATGACTCCGTCAACTGGCCCTCCACAGCGGATGCTGGCGGCAAGAATTTCGACAACGTCTTGAAGATCTCCTGCACGACTCCTTCATTGTCATTCGCCCGCTGCTCCTTGAAGCTCTCCCGCTGTGTCAGCAGAGTCAAGGTCAGAGCTCGCCATCTGCGCACAGCTCTTGGAGGTCCAACTTCGCCCAGCTGTTTCTCCAATGACTTCAGCTTCTGTCTCTGCTCACGGTCCATCCCGAAGAGATACCGCGTAAAGACATATTCCCAGATCATCATCATAGCTACTGACATGAAGACATCCCGGCGCTTCACCCGATCAGCTAGGTATTTGTTGACATCATGGTCATCGAGCATCGCATTTTCAAAACGATCCACATATTTCTCGTCACGGACTTCGCTGGTAAGTCGGCAAACCCTCGTATCGGAAAGCTTCGAAAATTTGACGACCCACAACTGCACCCGCTGGCAGAGCTGCTCGCACGCATGCTCAAAATAGTCTTCATCCTTGATGCTAAGAATATCGTCGGACCTAGAAGAAGATAGGATTTGCTGTTGGAGTTCTCGAATCTTTTCTTTAGCCATCTCAAGATCACCCTTTAAGCGATCGATCTCAGCATCCCGATCTGCAACGGCAGTCTGGATCTCATGTCGTACGATGTCCTCCATGCCAGATGAAAGTTTGGTGTGCTGTTCACGGAGGTTTTCCAGCTCTCGCGATGATTCATGCCATGTCAAAGAATCTCTATTGTGCTGATCCTCCAACTCAGAATACCTCTTAGCATGAGCGGCTTCCATCGCAACATTTGTCGCAGTCAAGCCGGCATTGATCTCCGTCAACCGCTTGACCTCCTCTTGCAGATACTCCAGCGATTCCCTCAGCTGCGCAATATCTGCATCTTTTTCCCGTATGCGCACGTCTCGAGTCTCGACGGCCTCTCGTGACGCATTCTCAGTTCGGCTTTGGCTAAAGTGCAAATCTTCAAGAGTCTTCTCCGCAGTGACTTTTGCTGTCGCTAACAAGCGGTTTTCTGCCGCCATCTGCTCGAGACGAGCTTCTAGATCTTGAATCTGCTGCATACTCTGCCGCTTGCGCATACTCGGCGGGCGCGTAGGTGACATTGGCGAGCCGGGTGCGGCGCCCCAACCGTCCTATTTGAGAGGGTCAGCTTGCGGAAAGAGAAATTTGATACAGAGATTTGGACTTACGTAGATGTCCGCCATCCCGCGACTCTTTTCTTTTTGTTTGTCATCGGCGGGATTATGAGTAGCTGATGACCGGGTGTCGAGGTCAGGCGGATTTGCGGAGGTTGGGTGCGATCTCGTTTCGCCAAGATCTTTAGCGGATTTCTTGTCAGGATCACGTGAGCGGCCCTGTGGGGTCTCCGGATGCTGCTCCATTTGAGGGCTAAAGCTGACGGATTCTTGAATGTCGTCCACCTTTGGCCACGGTCTATCTGTCAGTGCAACGTCTGAGACCGCCCTCTCTGAATCTTGAGAATAATAGGAATCGCGGGCACCTCGCTCGCCATGACCGTGGGACATATTTCGCTCATGTGGATGCGAAGCAAACCCGTCCTCAGGAATGGCACCGAGCGATTTGCTCGTCGGCGACATGCTTCTTGAACTGTCATGCGTAGTTGCGGCGCCAGAGAAGTCAGGTATACCCAGAGCGGGACCATGCTGCTTTGAGTCGTGGCCTGGTGGACTGCTAGGCCGATCGCCAAATTCTTGATGGAGACGATCACTGCTTCTGCGCCCGTGAATACTTGGAGTCCGACGAAGACGGCTAGACGGTGACTGCAGGTGCGTCTGGTGCCTATGGTCCGTTTTGGTTGATCCTGGAGTGCGACCAGATGGAGATGAGTCGAAGAGCCCAGACGATCTGTCTTTAGACGTAGAGTCAACGGGTGTGGGTTTTCGAGCTGGAGTTTCAGGAACACCTTCGAAACTATCCCGAGTAGATTCGTAATGATCAACTGGTGGTGAAGGTGGGACACTTGTAGGTCTAAAAGCTCTCAGTCCTCGAGCCGCAGAATCGTTTTGCTCTGATTCGATTGACTTCCGCGAGTGTAGACTTCGCCTGCGCTCCCCTCGCAACTCCTCCATCGAGCTTGTAGGGGTGAGCGGCCTCAAGGGCCTGGGGCCACCGGGTTGCATGTGAGCGTCATCATACTCTGGTGCTGCGCTCTCAGAAGGAATAACGGGACTAGCGACATATCCGCTGTCTCTGATCGGCTCGTGCGGAGCTTGTCTGATCAGCGGCGAATCGACCATATGCAGCGCACTATCTCTATTCTGTTGAGGGACAGGAGATGACCGCTTCGATCGTGGAGGGGAGCCTTTAGGTGAGCTGGTCCAGGAAATCCTATGGGACAGACCAAATTCACGGGGATCGTTGGGATCCTGATCAAGGTCTGGCTCTGCCTTCCTTGGCCTTGAGAGGCTTCTGGCAGCCCCGGCCAACCCCAATCCGGCGGCTACAGACATTGCCAGGTCTTCTGCTGAGGCTTCGGCACCTCTCTTTGTCTCTTGCCGCTCGACCTGCATGCTCTCACCTTCTGCAGAAAGTTCGTCTGTCGCAGATCGTCTGCGAGATCGCCTGCCTTTCGTTCCTCTCTTGTACCTGCTCTCTTCAGCGTCCAAGGCCCGCGCCATTTCCTCCTCCTCGCTTGGCGTTACAGATTTCCCAGAATCACTAGCTGTTGCTTCAGGGCGTGTAGCTGTAGTGACTTCCGGTACGGCTGAAGGAGTTTCCTCAAACGTCCTATCTTCGTGTCTGACAGGTTCAGAAGGGACAGTATTCTCAAGAGGCGGTGTCAGCGCCGGAGTCGGCGCGTCTTCTATGTGAGAAGCAGATCGAATATCCTGGCCACGAGGCATGGCTTCTCGAGTATTGTTGTCAGCTATGTTGATCTCAGTTGCTTCTGCGATCATAGCTTCCGGGGCCAAATGCGATGAGGATAGGATCTGATCAGTCTCGGCGGTATCGTGAGCATCGGTATCTCGTGTGTCGAGCTGTTTACGGCTGTCTTCGTGGTGTAGAGAAACACCCTCAACAGACGTATCTCTTAATGGCTCCTGGGTGGAAGTTGCGGAGCCAAATACAGAGCCTTTCCTGGCCTTTCGTTTCTTGTCCTTTTTCTTCTTCTTCGCCGGGGTCCCCCAGAGGTCATCTTCTTCAGCTGCAGTATCCTTCGCATCCTGCTGTTGATCCCGCTGTTCACTTAAAGGCTGTTGAACACCGGTCTCAATTATCTCTTCGTTCGAGGTAGCAGCCTTTGGCCCTGCTTCTATAAAAGTATCATCAGTATCTAATTTGTCTTTTCTCTTCTGCTTCTTGCTCTTTTTCGAAGATATGACCGGTAAGAACTCGTCTGGAGTAGCTTCCGTGGGTGTTTCACCTGCAGGAAACTCCCTTGAAGCTTCAGCTGTCATTGCACCTTCGATCAGCTCTGGTTCTCCTTGTTCGGTAGCTTCCTCCCATGCCGAGACCTGGCTATTCTTCTTGTTCTCCAGAGATTTCTTCGCTGTAATCGGGGAATCAAAGGTTTCCTCAAGTTCCGGTTTGGCAATCTCGTCGCCTTCTAACGACTTTTCTTCCTGCTGTCCAAGACGAGTTTCATCGTTTGCTCTTTGAATAGGAATACTTTCGGTCGGCTCTACCTGCTCCCCTAGTTGATTATAAATCGTCTCCGTCGCAACAACCTTCTTCTTTGTCTTATCCTTCTTCCCTTTCTTAACCGGGGTAGCCCATAAATCCTCACTAGCCTCTTCAGGCTCTGCGAAAGCCGCTGGTACCTCTTCTGATAGTGTAGTCTCTTCGAGACTAGCACCTTCAACATCTCTCGAAGATTCTGCTACTAGATTCTCATCGCCGGTTTGAACTGGTGGCGTCTCATTCATGTCATTCACATCAGTAGCTGGACCTTCGTCAAAGGATTCCAATGGAACGCCCTTCTTCTTTTTCTTGTCTTTCTTCCCTTTCTTCGAGGTCGCAATCCAGAGGCTTTCGTCAGTCTCGATAGGCTGTGCTTGAGGCTCCTCAGTCTTAGGGGGTTCTTGGACTAGCCCCTCAGCCGCAAGCGGCGTCTTAGATACCGATTCGTCGACAGCTGCGATATCAGGTAAAAGTGACTTTTTCTTCTTCTTGTCCTTCTTGCTCTTCTTTGATGAGACAGGCCATGCGGACCACACGTCAGCTTCTTCAGCAGGAGTACTCACCATTTGATCTGGAGCCTCGATGGACTGATCTGCTTGGTATTCTGGTGGTGTGAGCTCCTGGCCGAGCGCGGTTGTGTCCCTAAGATCTTGTCCCAATTCTGGCTTGGCGCTTGATTCTTGACCTCTCGGAATCTCAGCGGGTTTGGTAAGTGAAGGTTCTGTAGGCTGAGCGTGATCCATGGCTTTCAGATCTTCAGTCGCAACTCCCGACTTATCAACAGGTTCTGGTAGTATGGTAGGTACCATTTGCCGATGAGATTCAGGCTCATCGTTAGGAAGTTGGGTCCATTGGTCAGATTCTGTCTCTGGTTCTCTGGTCTCTTCGACAAACTCCCCAGGAATAGATCTCCTCATTGACGCTTCAGCGGAGGTAAGGTTATTCTCCTGCGCGAGTCTAGCTTCTAGGTTATCGTCATGCCGTTCATTGTGCGAAAGCTCCTTCAGCTGTTCTCCTACAGCTGGTTTGTCTTCAATTTCAGCACGCGGACTTTGTTCGAAAGCGGCCTCCTGCACAGCGTACTTCACAGATGGTTCTTCCATTACCGACGATACCCTTTCTTTGTCCTTCTCGTCCTTTTCCTCCTTGGCTGGCGTCGCCGAGAAGACGTCCTCGGTTTTCTCCTCGCTCGGTCTCGCGAGGGGCAGATCTTCGTTAATAGCAAGTTGTTCCTCGAGAGCTTCAGAAAAGTGCTCGTCCTCAAGTCCTGGTTCGGGTTCTTGCAGTTGCTCGATAATTTGCTCATTTACTTCCGTGGGAGCAGTGGGCTCGGCTTTGCGCTCAGCCGGCTGTTCAACAACTTGTTCCTTTGGTTCCGTAAGAACGGGTTCAGGCGGGGGGCTACCGGCGTCTGCGATTTGCTGTCTCTTTTTCTTTTTATCCTTCTTGCTTTTCTTCGTTGGAGCCCACTGAAATTCTTCGGCTTCAACCTCTTGGGCCTGTTGCGGTACGGCCTCCTTAAGCTCTTTAGTAGTTATCGGTGAAAGCTTTTCTTGCTCAGCCCCGAGCTCAAGGTTCCTAGAAGCTTCGTCAAGAGTTGCAACTGGTTCTTCTAGCTCATGTTCTCGAGGAGTTAACGCTTCCTGAGAAACTGTTCCAGAATCCGTGGCCTTCCTTTTCTTTTTTTTGTCTTTCTTGCCCTTTTTCGAGGTTGACCATGAGTATTCTTCATCTTCAGCCTTTTGTGTCGCTGCTTCTGTGACGACCTCAGCGATATCCAAGCCAGCGGATTGGGCATTGTCAGCTCCACCTATGGCAGATGTCCCATGGGTATTATCATCATCAAACCTCTCCAGAGACGCATCTGGCATCTCAGACTCTGGCGCTGCGACACTCTCAGGCTCTTCGACCCATTGCTGTTGCCTTTTCTTGTCTTTCTTGCTTTTCTTAGACCTTTTATTCGATACTTCCCAGAACGATTCTGCATCTTCCGTTGGGGCTGGGGCATCGTCTGGCTGATCTTGCTTCTCGAGATCTTTGCTACTTCTTTCAAGAGTCGTGGCTCCCGGCTCCACTTCATTAGTCATAGAGTCGTTTGCGTAATTCGGCGACTCCTCCAATGATCCCACGTTGGTCGGCCGTTGAGCAGTCTTCTGCAACAGATCCTGAGGGCTCTCGACGAAGGCTGATGGAGTATCAACGAAATGGTGCGGTTCATCGAGACGCTCAGTGGTTCCTGGCGAAGGATTGTTTTCCATATACTGTATAGGCTCGCTCCTTGGAGCAACAGACATCTGTTCAGGAACAGACTCCATAAGCTCCTCAGCGTTCGCACCAGAGATCTCCGGAGCAGACTCTGCCTCTGGTACGGCGTTTTCAGACACAACATCCGCACCAGGTACAGCATCCTGGACAATTGCCTCTTGCGACTCGATAGCTTCAGGCTTGGAGCTTTCATCGTCCGACCAGCTAAGAGCGAGCTTTTTCTTATTCTTTTTGCTTTTCCTGCTCTCCTTCCTGCTGGGCACGAGAACGGACTCAAGAAGGGAGTCTTCTGCTGTAGGAGCTTGTTCAGGCTCACCGGGAGTAGAAGACGACTCTGGAATGCCAAGGTCAAGAGTCTGACGCTTTATCTTCTTACCTTTGCCCTTTTTGGTGGTTGGAGGCCAGTCAAAATCATCTTCTGCTTCTTTTGTTCCCTCTTGAGTCGACTCTAGCTGAGATTCTTCGGCCTCTAGAGGGGGCTCTTGAGCGGGCTGAGACGGCATGCCTACGTCAACTGGTTCCTCTAGAATTCGGGCTGCTTCACTTGTAGTTGCTTCTTGGTTGAGAGGCCCGAGTTCGCGAGCAATTGAAGGTTCACCTGAGATCGGTGCGTTAACTTGTGGCTCTTTAGTCACTTCTACGGTTGTCTGACTTGCAGATGGAATGGCATCGTCCGCTACTCCTGCAGCGACTTCTTCTGGCACAAGTTGCTCTCGCTCTGAAGCTCCAGGGGTAGGTTTGTCACTATCGAGCTCTTCGCTAAAGCCTGCTTCTAAGGCAGCCTTCTTTCCCTTCTTGCCCTTTTTGTCTTTCTTGCTTTTCTTTGTGGGAGCCCACGAGAACTCTTCAGCTTCAGCGTCAGGTTCTGCCTGTGGCTGAGCCGCCATGGAAACATTTTCAGAAGCGGCTCCTGCATCACGCGATCGCTCGATGACGGCCTGATCAAAAGTCGGCGGCTCAGCTTCCGCTTGAGGTGTGCTGACTCCGGAAGACAGAGCTGAAGAGCGTTTCTTTTTCTTATCTTTCTTGCTCTTTTTGCTCGAGGTCCACGAAAACTCCTCTGCAGTTTCTTGCGGTGTAGCTAAAGCTCTAGGCGTTTCCCCTGAGGTCTTCAACGGCGCATCCACTGATGCTTCCTTGGAAGTCTCGAACTGGCTTTCCTCTGGAGTGACCTCCGCGGCTAGTTCAGTTTGAGCTGGCCAAGCGGGAACAGCTTCTCTTAACGTGGAGTCCAGTTCCTTATCCACTGACGGTGGCTCTTGTAGGGACACTCCGCCAAATTGTCCGTTCTCGATGGGCGACTCTCGTTCCGGCTTTCTGGAGTCCAGGTCATTTCCCGATTTCGACTCAATAGTTGCAGTCGAAGCTAGACTCGTTTCTTCAGCAGCTTTAGGTACCTCGGGCAGAGCGTCATTCAGTGCCGTATCAATGGAAGCCTCGCCTAGATCAAGCGTAATTTTCTTGCCCTTTTTGCCTTTCTTACCCTTCTTTGAGCTGTATCTGACTATTGGGGCGAAGTCATCTGTCCCCGGTTCTTGGCTGTCATTTGGAAGTTCTTCAATTGTCTCTTCTCTGGATCGTGGAGCAGTTTCCGCCGTCACTTCTGCGAGATGAGACCCAGTAGCAAATGATTCTGGTCCGACATCGCCTTCAAGATCCGACGGTACGCCGCGAACTGCCTTTGCTCTATCAAAGGCCATAACGAGGGGCGACTCTGTCGGTGGACTTGACTGCATTTGAGCATCTCGTAGATCACCATCTTCCGTCTCTGGCAGAGGAATAGCCTCCGGTCCGACGGAGATGTCACTTTCAGATCGTGGGTCGAGTGCGAAAGGAGGATTAGTGGGATCGTACTGCATAATCTTCACTGTCGGCGAGCCAGGTCTGAAATGCACTCGAGGAGAATCTGTCTCTGCTCGTTCCATAGTAGTAGAAGTTTTTGAAGATTTTTCGTGTGCCTGTTCCTCCAGTCTACCGTTACCCGGCTCTGACGTGAACGAGTCGGGAGCCTCATTATTGTTGGTATGACCTGACGGGATATCTCGAGGAGTAGTCTCAGCTTGAGATTCTGGAATAGTTGACGGAATTCGTTCGACTATTGCAGAAGACGTAGGTTGGTGCTTCGCATCCTCATTGGCACCGCTATCGATGGGAGACTGTGATGGACCAGGCGAGATATTGTGTAAATCACGATCGAAGGATTCGAGCTTGTGAACCTCAGAGACAGCTGGGCCTCCGCGGGCAGCGTCTCCTAATGCACGATCAAGAGAGGCATCTGCCAGAGTTTCTACACCTTGAGGCCCGTCAGACTCAGCATGAGTGTAGAGCTCTAACTGCGATTTAGTAATATCGTGGGACTGATCTCGAGGCTGATCTCGACTGGAACCAGGCTCCTTCGTTGGCTCCGTGGGAATGTTCTCGTCGACCGGATATACCGGCTCTGGCTCTAACGTGTCCACAATTTCATTAGGTGTACGTTGCTGTGTCTCGTCCGCGAGACCTTTAGAAGTTTCACCAAGCTCGCCAGCTCTCTCAGCTTCTTCCAATTGATTACCAATTTTATCCTCAGCAGCAACATTAGAAGCTTGTTCCCCTTTTTGTTTCTTCTCTTTCCTTTTCTGCTTTTTTGATTTCTTCGACGGAGGAATTTCTTCAAGCTGCTCTGATCCTTGCTGAGCAGGGGCCTCATGAGGCGCCGAGGTTTCCTTGGGAGAAACGATGTCTTTGACTACCTCCCCGGGTGATTGTATTGAACCAATCTGCTGGGTTTTTTCAATTGATGACTCTGGCATTTTCTCCGATTTTTCTTTGCCATGTCGCTCATTCTCATCACGCGTGACAGACGTAATGCTAGCGGCTGCAGCTACGGCCACCGCACCAACGCCAATAGCTTCCCACAGTGACGAGCCAACTCTTCCTTCAGGCGCCTCTTTAACATCATGCTTATCAGCTTCGGGAAGAGCAGGTAAGACCATCGGAGATACCTGCGTTTCATGGTGTAGCGAAGGGTCCTCAAGGAGTTCGGACCAAGAATGAAATTCGTACTTTGGCTTTTCCTTCTTTACCTCTTTTGGGAACTCGCTTTGTGTAGGTGTCGTCTGCTGCGAGTTGAGATATTCTGGTGACTTGGGCCGAGGGGCGCTTCCCCAAGAGAGTCTATTGGCCTGGCTGCCAAAATAGTCGGACGAACTAGTTGAATCTTTTGTGGTTGCAGCCGCCCGACCGGCAGCTTCACGTAAATCTTCGAAAGAAGGGTGGGCGGAGCTTGCCTTGCTTGACGGAAGAGACGGATAGATTTCTTCAGGCTCTGGGTCTTTTTTGTAGCTATGCTGCTCGACTAGGAATAAGGGTCTGAATTCTTTTGAGGATCTGAACTCCAGAGACCTAGGACGAGGCTGACGACTACGTACGATACCTTGTGGCGTACTAGGTGAGTCAGGATTTGGCGATCCTACTGATCCTGTCCGATTGTGGCCAGGGGTTAGAGGCGGACGACGAAAGTTCAAAGGAACGGCTGTTGGCGAAGAGGTCGCCGTGGGGTTTGATATGAGGTCGCTTGTCTGCAGAGCGGACAATCTACGCTGTTGGAAAGACATGGTCGCTTCAGGGTTCGATGGAGTTGCTGGTTCGTTATGAGGCTCAGACGTTAGATCAGGAGGCCTTCCTCCGGAGCGTGGAGAAACAGAACGACTTCTCATTGAAGATAATGTCCTTGCTGCTTTGGCCTCGAAGTCGGCCTTCGAGGGACTTTCCTCATCCTTATCGACAATTGCCGGAAGGATGGTTGGCCCCGAAGCACCGGTCTCAATTGTCAACGGCATTTCGGGGCGCTCCCCTAAAAAAGACTTCCCGTCTTCTTCAGGGAATGGTGTCTCTTGAGCTTCTTCAAAGACATCGTTCTCTTCGGTCACCGACTTTTTCTCGCTCAGTGACTTCCTCTTGGATTTCTTCTTGGACCTTTTACGAGAGGTTTCAGAAGTCTCGTCGGGAATGTTCTTGGTGCCTACACTTTGCTCTTCTATTTCTGCAGCGTCTTTCACATTAGAACTCTCCGAAGCAGATCTGACTACGTCGAAAAGGCTCGCCATGCCACCTTTTTTTTCGCTCTTGCCCTTCCTAGACTCCTTTTCATCGCTCAGTCTTGCAGGAGAGGTGACAGCTGAAGCAGCATCATCATCATCGAAATAGTCGCTATCTCTTTTTGACTTCTTGGATTTCTTGGATTTCTGGACTTCTCCAATTTCGTTTTCACGGGCAGCAGCAGTAACAACATCTGCAAAATCGTCAGTGCCCTTCTTAGACTTTCTTCTCCGCCCTTTCGAGTCGGGGGTCTCATCAACCCCAGGCGCAGAAGCAGCAACCGATCTGACGTCTTCATCGGCTCGGTCAAAATCCTCAGCTCGATGTTTCCTACTCTCCAGCTCCTTCGGGCTTTCCAGGATGGAGTTTCCGTTGACATGTTGACTGTCTGCCATGCGGGCTCCGGAGTCATCATCTGCAAGAGATCCTCTACTCCTTCCCTCCTGCTTTTTCGAAGACCAAGAAACACGCGACATGGCCTCGTCAGCATTAATCTTATCAAAAGGACCAACATTATCATCGCGTTGAGCCGCGGGAGATTCGCCCTCAAAATAGTCAAAGACGTTAAAATCGCCTGGCACCTTCTGAGATCGGATTTCCTCTTGTGTAGGTCTGTTTTCGTCTTCGACAGACTTCTCCACCTTGCTGCCGACTGTTTGCACCTTTCCCTCTTCAACTGGTGATTCTACCGCTACTTCTTCAACGAAACCCCTGGATGGATGATGAACGGCAGAATAGCTCTCAATTTGGGTGCCGAAATCTGAGGTCGTTTCCACATGCGGAGCTTGGTAGACAGTGCCCTTACCGGAGCCTGGCGGAGAGTCACGCCTGTGGTATTCTGGATTATCGATTACAATAGACGGGTCAAATCCGGCATGTTTGGCGCCGGCGGCCAAAGCCGCTGCAAACTCAAGATCCTGGCCGCGATTTCCTGATTTTGGCGCTTCGGTAGGGGTGGACTCCTCTCCGAGATCGCGAGTTTTAAATTCCCTTCCGCGTCTTAAAGATCCTCTGGTGTCATCGTCATAATTAGCGTCAGCCTTACGTTCGTATGTAGGGGTTTCATCGTCGAGAATTTCTTCTACAATTGGACTGCTTTCTATTCTTTCGTCAACGTGAGAGTCGCCTTGTGAAATCTCAACCTCTTCAATCTCGGCAGGCTCTACGGCAACTATGACCGGAGTTTCATCTCCACGCACAGATCCAGCAGTGCTCACAGGCGGTGTAGGATGTACAAGGCCTAGACGCGGCACAGGCCAGGGGAACATTCTTGGGTCATCCCCTGGCTGAGACCCAAATGGACGGTAAAGGTCAGGTGGGAAAGGTTGCGGACTAGCAGGCGTCACTTCTACTACCTGTGGTATAGCAGACGCAGAAGGTTCGTCCTCAGTGTCTTTAGATCTGTGACGGACCTCTTCCGGAACGAAAAACTCTTCATAATTGTCGTATACAGGACTCGTTTTCACTCTCGAGGCTGCCATCTTCGCGACTCTTTTCTGCTTCTCAGAATGTGACTCACGATCTTCTTCAACGACTGCTGTTTCGTATTCAGGCGGTTCAGGCCTATACTTCCTAGACGACGAATCCTTTCGCCGATGCCTCCTAGATTCTCTTGAATCGTCTTCATTAGATCTTTCCGACTTAGCCATGGTACTTGCAGCGACAGCGGCTCCGGCCCCTGCGATTCCCGCAGCGACCAATGGTGTCCATGAATCAGAGGATTTCCTTCGCTTTTCGGTATTTTGACTAGCCTCTTCCTCTCTTAGGCGCTCTAACTCCCGATCGATATCGTCGAGCTTTGACGGAGATGATTGACCATCCACCAGTGGTCTAACATCATCTAAAGTTGACGAACGCCGACGAGGAGACACATCCTCACGATAAGAGCGACCCATAGGGTCACTATCTGAGCGTCTCCTTTCTGCACGCCTCCTGTCACGATCCCGGTCGCGTCGCTGCTTCTCGGCAGATTCCTCAGGAAGGTCAAACTTAACAGATGCGGTTCGGTCACGCTTTGAGGAGCTTCGGCGTGACAGGGTGGAGTTTTCTGGCTGCTCAGATGAAGCGTCTTGGTGTCGACCGTCTCTTGAATCGTCGAATCTCCGGGAAGTCTGTTTGTGCTTGCTTTCTATGTCTCGCTCTCGCTGTCGCATTTGTGCAGGAGAATCCGATATTGGTGCTTGAGGAACGAACGTGCTTGGCACTGATGGCTGAGAGTAATGGCGAGTATGATCGTATGAGGGGCCTCCTGTACTGTCATAGATCACAGAAGAAACAGGAGCGACGGGTTGAGGTTGCTGGATGGGGATTGAGCCAGGGCGTCGGTTATAGAGCTGACCAGCGTCTACAGATGATCTTCCAGTGGTAACATCAAACAGCCCAGGATCGCTTGTGGGCATCGGGTAGACTTGCTGGAGAGACGTGGAGCTGGTCACACTTGGCACCGTTTGGGCATGTCCACTAGTACTCTGAGGGTAAGTATATTCATCGTAAGGTCTCGGTTTCGAACCATGTTCCCTTCCAGAAGACCTCCCGGGCCAGTCCTTGTTTCCGAGTCTGTTCGACAATAGCGACTCGCGACTTTGTCCAAAGGCAAGCGCAGAATCTACCGAGCCCTCGTCGTCCGAAGCATCCTCCCAGCCAGAATCTTCTTCATCAGACAGACTCTCCCGCGAGTGCGTTCGGTGTTTTCGTCGCTCGTCGACGCGGCGTCTCGGCTCCTTAACAGCAACAAGATCTGCTCTATGCTTCCCTTTTCTAGGCTGGTGCGCGCTTGCAGCGGCAAGGGCAGCAGCCGTGGCTCCGAGACCCATTATGGCAGCATCGACATTTTGGTCTTTTCTTTGCCTTTCCTTTAGACTTGCACTGTTCTTTCGCCGGACATGGCCCACTCCAAAGGCAAGGTCTGCATCTGAAGACGAGGATGAAGAATTGTTGAAAGTAAAGAAGCCTTTGCGTCGTTTTCCCCTCGTCTTTCTTGCGTTTGCCGAGGAAGCTGTAAAGAACGTACCGAGACCAGGTGAGCTTTCATTTGTCAGGTTGACATACGAGGTGCTTGGGTTGACGACTTTTGTATGACGGCGTCTGTGGGTCGAGCTGCTTCTACTACGCGAGCGCCTCGACCGTGTGGACTTTCGAGATCGCGTGTCTTCGTCCACGAGATTTATTCGCGAAGAATCTTGCCTTGAATCAGAAAGCGAGCTGCGACAAGCAATGCCGAATTGGGTAACATCGTCTCGGCTGCGTCTCTTCTGGCGGTCTGTCTCTCCATATCTATGACTTCGGTAATATTCATCGTCCATACGACGCCCAGATTGAATGCTATAGGTATCGTCGAAGTCTTTCTTTTTAAGGACGGATTTTCCCGCCTCTGCTAGACCGTAACCAGCCAATCCAGCCGCTGCCCCAGCTGCAGCCCACGAAGACTTGTGACCAGACCGCCTTCTTCGCTCATCTTCGGAAGAAGCATAACGGCTCAGCTTGTCAACTCGAGTACTACTCCCATATCGACTGCCTCCCGAAAGACGTCGCTTGTAGTGGTGCTTGCGTGGGGCATCTCGTGGGCTGGAGTGAGGGTCAAAGCAGTACCTACAAACACCGGTATACTCCGAATACTCTTCAAATTGTGCAACCGCTTCTGGATCTTTGAAGAAATCCACAAATTTTCTTAGAGGTCCCCGGTGTCGATGTTTGCGCTGCAGCAAAGACGTTTGCGATCCGCTAGCTGGGTAAGGATTATGGCCATAGACAGAGTTGCTCGGATGTTGTGACATGGCATAAGCACCTGCTGCACCAGCTGCCGCTGCTGCACCATATAGGGCTGTATTCGAGGAGCTTGACGGCATTTTCGGAGGCTTCGAGGGCCTATTTTGGTAACGCGGAGGAATGCCTTGCCAAGTATCATGATCCATTTGCGACGCATGTGATGCGTATTCGGCTCCTGTGGAGATGGCGCCGGTGGCGTAATAATCCGCACTCAAACCTGAAGGCCCTGCGGGTGGTCCCCGTGAGCCCCGTGGGCTCGGCCCTTGAGGATTAGATGATCCAGAAGGCTTTGAAGGTGTCCCTTGAGGCGGTGCGTCTAAGTCACTTGTATTTGCGTAGAAAGATGCGGCTGCACCAACTTCGCCCAAAGCGCTAGGTTCGATAGGTGGAGCAGCCTCAACCGTAGGTTCGTGCAGATGAGGTTCTGCGCCTACAATAACGGACGGGGGAGCGGGCCTAACTCCAGGTTGAGCGGCCACCGATTCCCCATGATCGCCATAGTAATCAGCTGCCAGACCAGGCGGTCGATAAGGCTCTGCGCTCGTGTCTGGGAATTGACCGGGAAATTGATGGGGAATACGAGGGTCGAAATTTCCGTCAGTGGTCGGAACATGAGGAACCGACTGATCCTGAGAGAGCTGGCTTGGGCCAGCAGGAGAATCTGGGCCTCTTGAATACTCGAATCTACCGCTTTGAGACCGTCTCTTTTCAGATTCGCGACGGCTATCTTTCCTCTTTGATTGCTCTTTGCTTTCTCGTCTCTTTGGCTCTTCATCTCTGCCAGAAGAGCGCCTGCTCGGTTTGCGCTCGCGACTGCTGCTTCGGTCGCGCCTGCTCCTTTGTGATCTTCTTTCACGATCACCGTCTCGAGAATCTTCTGTTCGTGACGTCGTAAAATCGTTATTCATATCGTCATTATTATACAGTCCAGGTGTCGGATAGGAAATTCGCGCGCGTGTATCCGCCGTTGCGTAGCTCGAGGCCATGGACGGCGCGGTGGCACCAGGAAGAGCGTTTTTGGAGGTCGAGGTATATGCAGAAGAGGATGACTTAAAGCCACGGTCGCCTTCACCTTTAGAAGATTTGCGATCCGATCGAGCGGTGGGAGGAGAGTCGGTACGTGAGCGTGCTAAATCCTTACGACTGCCCCGACGAAGGTCTGATTGAGACTCGGAAGCCTCTGAGCGGCCACCAGACCGCCCTGTCAGCGTTTTCCACATCTTTCAATGATAGAACCATCAATACCATCCGCAATGGCGTGTGCGAGCGTTAAGACATCAATGGTGACAAGCTTCTTTTGAGATTGTCAAAGGTTTCGTGAGATCGGCAACTTCCATGTGCACAGAACTCGGACTGTCGGCTTGTGACGAGCCGGCTGGCACTCTCAGGAGATGATTAGACAATTAAACGGGGTTCTTATTGGAGCTCGTCACCGTGGAACGCCGTCCAGCAGTGAATGCTGGCTGTGGGAGAGAGGTTGTTGGGCTTGGCACATGATTTCAGAGGTCTCCGCCGCCACCGAAATATCGCAGCCGCTAGCGAAGGCGAAAAGAGGATGGCTGGTGATGGTTGGAGAGCCTCATGCACCACACCTGGCCAGCGCATCGTCCTACTAACACCCTCCGACTTTGCTCTGCTTCTTGATAGGCCAACATCTTCAACGTCATCTTCAGCATGGGCGACTGAAGACAATGACAGCTCTTGTCCTTCATTCCACGGCCGCAATATGGCCCATGCATTCTCCGCTCTTCCATGCGTTCTGGCGAGGTAAAACTACAAGCCTATCATTCTTTTGTTTGATGTCGCAAGAAACCATGCGTAAGTCTCAAAGTATGAGAGTCCCGATGCAAATATCCTCATGAAATTTTCTCCGGTCATCGGAAAAGTAGATGACCATGGAGCTTAGCGTTTAAAATCTGTTTTCCAATAACAAAATCAGAACATAACTACCTTCGTTAGAAAAATCGTTCGCCTTCCCACGACCCAAGGATTTCGAACTTGAACAATAGAACAGCCATCTCCTCTCCCAGCATTTTCCGATGAATGTAGACCGAGACTGAAATCCTATTCTTGCTCACTCCCCAACCTTTTCCGCCCTACCCTTCGACCCATACTTTTCCTCGGGATCAATAACCTGCCTGCCCCTCCATTCCTCCATCAGCTTCGCTGCACCATTCCTCACGTTCAGACTGTACCAATACGGCATCAACCTCAGTGCCGGCACAAGAAAGCTCAAAGACCCTGGCAAAAGCACATGACCGCTCTCGCCCTTCAACACAGCATCCACGATCCCCTCCGCCACTGTCTCCACCTCCATCGCCGGATTCATAAACTCCTTCCCTTGGGCAAACCCCTGAAACAGCGGTGTCTTCGTATACCCCTGCGTAACAAGCACAGTTCGCACCTTCGGCGCGTTGTACCTCGTCACCAGCTCCGTGGCCAATCCTTCGTGGAAAGCTAGAGCGGCGGCCTTAGAAGACGCATAATCGACCATGCTCGCGGAAGCGAGGTACGCTGCCAAGCTGGCGATAGTGACAACCATGCCATGATTCTTCTTGATCATCTCCGGGAGGAATTCCTGCACGAGCCAATAGTGGGAGATGGCGTTCACGTCAAAGGTGAGGCGGACATCAGACTCTTTGGAGCCCAGAATAGTCTGTCCGCGAGCGACACCCGCATTATTGATAAGGACGGTCGGAGATCTGCCATGGGCCTTTCGAATCTCCGCCGCGGCGACCGAGATTGCAGAGCGAGAAGTGATGTCGCATTTGTGGTAAGTGACGTTGCGTGAGAGTTCGTAGGTTGGCGTTTGGACGTCTAAGATGGCGACGCGAATGTCGCGCTTGGCGAGGAGAAGAGTGACGTGCTTGCCAATCCCATCACTGCCTCCAGTGACGACGACGACCTCGTTCAGCCAATGGTAAGAGTCCGAAACGCCGTTGTTAAGAGCACGGCGAGACAGATACGCGTTCACTATGCGGAATAGACCAAAGTACAAGAAGAGACGTAGCCTAGACAGTGCTGTCGGGTGCTGGGCTCCAATTGCCTTCCCTCTGCTGGTGTACTGAGTAAGCAGGAAGAGAGGCAGCGTCAAAGCCGGATTGAGGATCGTAGCTTTGAGGTAAGGGCCAATCGCATCACCAACAAAGCCTATTGTAATTAGTATAGACTTCTTCTCGATCGGGTCAGAGAAAATACCTTCTCTCGGCCACCACCGTCTTTGCGACATTGCGAAAGATTGTCAGAGCCAATTATCTCGATAAATCGTCTCAAGCACACCGGACGCGATTAGGCGAGCAAAAGCGGGCAACAGTCATCAACTCACGGCAAATTGAGCTGTGTTAGCGTCAACAAGATCAGCTGTCTGAAGCAACGGCATCTAGAGCATGGCGCGTTTTCTGGCTTGGATGTTTTGCCGCAGTCGAGATCGGCAGCACCTGTACCTTCGTGGGAGACAGGAGCAAGAAAGAAGCTATTCGCATCTTTCTGGCAAGGATACAGTTATCATCAAGCGATCGACGAGCGATTGTCTGCACCTCCGGAACCGAGGCTGGCATGCAGCACAGCTGGGGTAAAGGTGCGGAGAAGCAGGCATGGAAGGGTCCAGCCGGGATATCAGTCTTATCACGAAGGAAAGGCAGTTCTAGGAGTTGTTTGACCCAACTCAGCCTGGAATCAATGTTGGAGCGGGCTAACAACGCCGTAGACAAATGGCGCGGAATCCAAAATATCTCAGATAGCATTGGCCGACGAGGCCTCCCAGATGTATACTTAAGATAGCTAAACACTTTCCCCATTCGCAGAGGTATGCAGAGACAAAAGCCGCCTATCCAGTGCAGTGACTAGAGGGTATGAATGCATCGCAGAACAACCAAGACGCTCAAACACAGCCAACCGCAACCGCTGACTCCGAAAACCAGAAAGGCACACATCGGTCCTGCCGTCGCCAAAACCCACAACCCACAACCACCTCAGGGAAAGGAAAGCGAGGATGCCGTCCCACGAGAGATTATCAAACTCAACCGTCCGAAAACGTGCAGACTACATGGCCGTAAATTACAAGTATGTGTAGGAATTTAGACCTCGTCAAAATGTGTTCAATGACAAATTTGCCTCTCCAATGCAGAAAACAGTGCTCCCGCCAAGCGCCAGCGAGAACGGGGTATACTGCCAAACGAAAAAGATAGGTGATGATTGATGCGATCTGAATTCCAATAATGAGTTCAAGCCAGTGAGCATGTGAATTACCGCCAAAGCTCACGCAGAGCTCGACGGAAGTGGATAGGAACGATGCTGAGCATTGACATTTTCCCTCCGCATTTTTTCTTGGATGAATTGGAGAATGTCGGCATCAATCTTAAGCGTAGGCGAGATCTCGTCGTACTGGCGCAGAAACTTGATCGTGCGCGACAATAGCCCATCGAGGAGATCCCACTTGATGAGTTTACTGAGATAAAGATCCCGGGATCGATAGGTGACGGCAAGGACAAGCACGTTGCCAAATTGACTAAATCTTTCAGATTAGATTTCAGACAGAGAGCTGATGATCTTCATTTACTTACGCATGTGCTGTCCCATAAATGTTCGTTACCATTAGACGCTTACCAATCAATCGGTCAAAAACCTTCGTGCTATTGATGGCTGACTGCACGCATTTATTGCAATGTTGTCGCAGTTTCTCGGAGATTCCCGCAGAAGCATTTAATGGATCAGAGGCAGTGATCGAGCCACGGGACATCGGAGGCGCCATGTCACTCTGCTGTCGTTTCGTGCCGTCGAGAGTGGGTGGCTTTGCCATACCAGGTGACGCCTCGTGAGAGCCTGGACTGGCAAAACTTGCCGGTGATTCTACCGCCGGAGCTTTGGGGAGTTCGGGATCATTTGGCCTTTGATGGAGTATTCTGTTAAGAACAGGACGATGAATGATGTATGAAGCTCCATAGAATTTGGCCCGCACCCGGGCAACATTGATGTCGTCCGCCTGCATATTATTGTCGTCCCAGCCCATCTCTTGTCGCGTAAACAAACGGCGCCAAGCAGCCAGACCTTGCTCCATGTTTTCAACAGTGTCAATCAGGCCATCGATCTTTTTATCACTTCCACTATACAGAAGCTTATGGACTTGGTTCAAATTTTTGCGTAGATGAATCTGCGTGGAATAAAAATTCATGAGGTGCTGCTCGTCGACGATACGTTCAGTAGACAGCTCAGACCGCTCGTCGTATGCAAGTCTTCCAGCTAAGTCGTCTTCTTCAACATACCCAGAAGGCAGCCGCCATATTTCACTAGACATATAGTCCTCATGTCGAGAAATTCCGCTTGGAGGCAGATCTATCTCTGCGAGGATATCGCTTGAAAGCGTTAGCTCATGAATACGCTATCGATTTTGGGCATTCCCAACCTTTCCAGCTGTAGGCACGTCCAAAAGCAGAGCCGCAAGGCTTCGGCTCTGTTTTTGGTCTCAGATTTGGCGTCTTCTGGAAGTCTAGAGTGTAAGATGTCCCTAGCTCGGTCAGCACCACCCATTTACGAGGAGGTCTGCAACTCACTGTTTTAGTAGTATTTGTACGATAGAGCATGCTGCACTGATCCATTTATGACTTGCAGCTACGCACGCCAGTTGTCCTGCATAGAGACCGGCCAAGAGGCAAGCTTGTGCTTCGTCGAGACGGTTTTCGCAAATGTGTTCACCAAGCATGCCAGCAGCCACAGCAAAATAAGCGAAGCCATGTATAACATCCAAGTTTCGTTTCTTGGATTTCTCAGTAGAGGAAGGAGTGCCTCCAGAAGCAGTGCTCGAAGTTTCGTGGGCCGGCGTGCTGATATTCATGTTGTTCAAAGGCTCACAGTCTGGCGAGATGTGTGTATTAGTATATGGGGATGGCGAAGCTTGTGACGGGTGGGAGGAGGGTGAAGTTTGGACATCTGCCGGTACTGGACCTGGGAGCTTTTCGGCATGTCCGCAAATCTTCCCCAGAGCGAGAATTAGAAGAATGATGATGTTGCTCGTGGAGCGTTCCAGAAGCTTTGGGTGGTCAGCTTTACTGTGATGTCGCTCCAAATTTGAGGGCCGCATGGACATTGCCTCAGGCGGCGAGTAAGATCCATCTTCGAGTTTCCTCTTACGGCTCATGGAACCTAGCCTGTGGTCAGGATATTTCAAGGGCTGATCTGGACTGTACCGTTTCTTGAACTTCGAAATCATGCCGTTGAGCATTCGACGATTCAAGAACGGATGCAATATGTGGATGTGGCGCAGGTAGCTGTCGTATAGAGTATCTACAGTCCTAGAATCCAGGTTCAGGTGTCCATCCTCTTTTTGGCCTCCTGGGTGAGGGAGGAATTCCATGTTCGGCCTTGGCTCCAAAAGCCCGACGCCCCACGTTAGAGGTTCTGCTGAAACACTTTCCTGGTCGTCACTCCTCGAGCTTGATGAGTCGGCAGGACTGGATGGCCCTTTCCCGGGATCATTCTTATCCTCCCCTTGGCCACGTCCATACAACCGAGGTAGGCCCCGGTTCAACTCCAATTTGTCCACATAGTGCTCAGTGAGTTGTTCACCCAGGAGGGTATCAGCTCTCGGCCTGTAATCTCGGAGGAGATCAGCGATTGAGGGCCATAGGAGCAATTTGTGAGCATAGGTGGTGTGTTGAATCGGTATCGTCAGATCGTTGTTCTGTGAGAATAACATCTTTGGGTCTGGGGCGACAGATGGATCCTTCCGTGATTGACCATTGAAGGCGGGGTTCGAGCCTGATGGCGACTGTTGGGACTCGTGCTTCATGGGTTGTTCCGCCTTCACATCGTTAGCCTGAGGCGATTGAGAGTGTTGCGTGTGATCTGGCGGCAAGCGAAGTTGTTCAGATATCGAGTCCAGCTGAGACTGATGTTGATCGAGTTTGCGTTCGTTTCGTTCAGTCAGCTCTTGCTGTGCATCAAGTTTCTTTAAGATCATGTCAAGCTTGTCACTTTGTTCTTTAACATGCCGATCCTGTTTTGGCACCGGAAGCTCTCGGTATTGACATTCAAGGTTGTTCTCTCGGCAATGGCTGCAAGGGCGACCCTCGTCGCACTTCGCTTTTCTGTTTCGGCATGTATCACACGCTTGCGAAGCGCGGACAGGTTTTCGCTTCGTGTGCGCACCTTGAACCATTCCTGAATAGTATGATTCATACTGGGAGGTGGGATAACCAGACGCAGGATGAGGGGGGGGATAATGATGGGTTCCTAGCGCCGCAGATGGATGTACCGGCATTGCCTCTTGCGACGTTGAGTATGGCAGCCCGTGTGGCGGGGGGTTCCCGCCGGGAGTCTCTTGACCGTAGCCATGTCGTGAATTGGGCTCGACTGGCGTCTGTTGATTGCTTGGCGGACCCTCGTGACCATTCATAGACGCGGCATGCGATTGGTGCGGGTTTTCAATTGGGGAACGAGAGCTGCCAGAGATGCTTCCTTGTCGAGGGTAGGAAAGCTCAGGTGCATGAGAGTACGGCCGCTGCGCAGACCCGTAGGCCGCAGCGGGAGGTACAGGATGTTGATGGGGATCGGGTCTGTCGTGGTAGTTGTAGGGCGACGGCGGCGGAATCCAGCCAGGTGGTGGCGGCGGAGGTTGACTCGGGTGGTTCAAAGGAGGAGGAGGTACCGGGTGGGTGTTAGCAGGGGAGGCGTATGGGTAGTGATTGTGCGACGGCGGGGCATCGGCAGACGACAGTCGCGAAGCGGATTGACTTCCATACGAGCCAGAAGGGGGCCTCGGTTTCTCGTCTATGTCCATATGACTATCCATGCCAGGCGATCTTTTGAGAAGCTTGCCATCTGACCTCGGGAAAGGCGGCGGCCCCGTTGGTGATGAGATCGGACACCTGTTCTCGAACAATGCTCGCTCTGCGAAGTCATGCAACACTGCGAGCCATCCAGAATCGGGACACTAGAAGCAGACGTTTGAGCCGCAACCGAGCGTTGTCGAGGCGTCTGTTCACAACCGAGCGTCAATTGGCCCAGCGGTGGATTTGTCTGCGAAACCAGGAAGAACCAGGTGCGGGAAGCTGGGGAGAAGACCCGGAGCTTCCAAAGATCGTAGAAGCGTTGACTGTGAACGAGCGGCGCGCGGTAGTTGGGCTGGAGGCGAGCAAAGAGGGTGGAAGGCAGAGCGGGAGAGGCGGAGGAGAGTCGTCGAGAGCAGAGCTGATACAAGATGACGAGCGAGTGGAGCCTCCCCCGCTAAGCGGCGCGACTCGTGGTCATCTGGGACCAATGAAGACGGAGCAGCAGACGAAGGCAGAGAGCACCTACAGTTGTCAACGGTGGGTAAGAAGGTAGGTCTGGCACAACCGGCGGAAAAGTGGGAGGGTAGCAGGCGAGAGGGGAGCTCGCGATGGGGTTTCGGGAATGATGCGCCGCTCAACGCCCACCGCGTGAAAAGTATCCCGGTATCCACAGCTTTGGTAGTGGCTAGCCTTCAAGCGTGCTAGACCCCTTTACAATCTACCGAATCGGTAGGCCAGATTAGATCGGCCTGTATAGGGGCGGCGATTGGATAGCAGCCCGGTGAGCCTTACCGGAGCGGGCGAGGAGGAGGGGAGGGCAGACCAGAAGGCTCGGTAAGTAGTCACCCTTCTAGTGTGTTCAGCGGGGGGGCTTTGGGGGAGGGGTCTAATCAAATCCAGAGATGATAGTGCGGTGAAGGCCAGGTAGTGCAATTGAGTTCAGTCAGCTAATTCCTAATAATGTATTTGGTGGGCCGATGGCGACAACCGCGACTGCACAGATTGGACACGGCCGCGGGTAGGAACGGTCATGCGGTCGGCAAAGACGCTTTGATCGAATGGTTATTTGCCGTCGAGATGGAGGATTGGGCGACTGAGGAGCATGGTCGGTGTGTCTTTCAAGGCGGCGGAGGAATGGGGGGTAACGTGGTGAGGCCCAGGGAAGCCAGATCTCAGGGCCCAACGAGAGAGGGGACTTGTTGGCTGAATTGGGCCGGGGCATGGGATTGTCAGACAGCGGTGGAGACCCCGGGGGGTTGTCAGGTCAGATGGGGGAGGATCGTACTCGCGGGCCCTCCAAGTATACGATCCAGGTATACGAAGAGGGCAACGCAGCCAGGGGTAGCAAACCGCAGTTACAGTTAGCAGGTGCGAGCTTCGCCGCGCATCAATGAGAAAGCGCGCGCAAAAAGCCCTGGAAGCGTGCTGGCAACGAGGCAGGCCCTTTCGCGGCTTGGGGGGACTTCTGGGGCGTGGACACTGCCAAGCACTCGGCTGATCAGTACCGCCAAGGCATAAGCGTACGCCCCCAGCCCAGGGAGCGCCCTGGATGCCGACAATGCCCGACGGGGGGAGGAGGCAACGCAAGATATCTGAGCGTCGGCAATGGCAAGGCTCAGCCACCGCTTCAGGCTACGAGTCAGGCTACGGCGCTGCTTGGGGTAGAAGCGTCATCTTGGGGAAAGAGGTTCGACACTCGATCGTGCATTGAACGAAACGCCTGCATTCCATGCCTGACGCCTGGACCGCCGGTGAGCAGACTCACGGGCGTATTATTATTCGAAGAGCAGGGAAACGGGATGTTCCAAAACTCAGTCCAAGAAAGCGTGGGGAGCTGCTGACCGTGCAAATTTCGCCTCCCCAACAGGGAAATATTCAGGCTGCCCAAGTCAAACACCTCCAAGGACTAATGCTGACCGGCCGAGGAAATGATCTCAGATGGCAGATCTCTCATCATGAACACGAACCCGGTGGCGAGTTCGCGCTTTCACCGCTCAGAATCCCATCCGGCCGCTTCGAATATTGTTTACACCGCCCGCGAAAGTCGAAGCGGACACCTGCGATCCGGAAGTCGAGGGACGCACATGACGGAGACCCGGTCTGGTTCGGATCGTCGTTTCCATGATGAGACGGTGTGGAGAAATAAAGCCCGAGGTTTCACTGCCTACACCACCCCGCCGTTGTGAGGAATACCTGGCACTTCATCTCTTGGCTCGGAGTATCTTTCCTCTCGCAACCACCCACAATGGCGACGGTTTAGACCTTCCCGCATGCGAGCGTGCTGAGCATGATAAGTGGCCATCATCGACTCCTCGAGGCTTCACCGCTCTCTCCTAGCCTCATGGCTCGATGATAGCGAAGGTGACACTGGGTTCTACGAAGTCTAATCCTGCGGTCTAAAGAGGAGCTAACGGCACGTCAAGGGGATAGGCTCCTCCTAGCGTAGGGCTACCCGGCCACATGGCGCTGGAAGCTCGGCAATTTTCCGGTCATAACGATGCATAATCCTGTCATTATTATCGCCCGCCAAGTGTGAGAGAAAGGGTCAGTCTCGAGCTATTGTTGTTATGGAATCATCGATGCCACCGCGCACGGTTGCAAGTGTTTGGAAGGGAGAGCAGCGGCGGTAGCTCTGGATTGACAGAGGCTCCTCGTCGGCTCGGAACGGTGCCCTCGCGCTCCCCCACCCCAAAGGCCCTAAGATTCCAGTCGGCAGACGCGGTAGGGTGTCACTGCATGCGTTGAAAGAATTCCACTTCATTGGATGAATCCCTTTTGAGCCTCGCAAGCTCTAACCTCGGCCAGATATCATCATCACACTTTACGTGGGCTAAAGCCAGGCGTAGCTAGAGATCTGCATTCATCGCAGCTGTCACAAGAGCGGGCGTTGGCCTTTCTTAGTGAAAGGCGAAACACCGCGGAGTCAAAGCGCTCCGGCATGAGAAACCAACCGCAGTATCCCGTCTGGGAAAATACTACAGCCACAACAATGCCAGCCCATCCCGCTCGCCAGTTCTAGCTGAATGGTCGCTTTTCCCCAAGTACGTTGTAGAGGTAAGCATATTGTCGATCCAGAGGCGAGACATCAACAGTCCGCATCAGAATAGACTCAGTAGCTCACCGCTTGGCTCGCCCGAGCGCCTGGTTCTTGGTCCCCAATGTATCGCTAATCGGTGCACATCTCTCGCTTGTTTCACAGACCCAGTAGGGGCCACAAGACCAACGATCGTATGGCCTGGGACCATGTCGTTCGGGCGCCTCCCAAGTGTCTCCTGCCAGGTTTCACGACTTTCCATAGCATCTAATGCATCAGTGCCGTACAGGTACAGGTGCAGGCACCCGTCGATCGCTGAGACCATTCTATCACTGGATTGTATGTACTGCCTCGACTACGGAGAGATCTGACATGAACCCCTGCGGCGAGCCTGGCTTCGACTACCGCTGGGGGCCATATCATCGATATCTCGAAAGTCTGGCTGACCAAGCCAGATTGCATTTGGAGCGCAGGGATATTCCGACATTAAAGAGACCTAAAACTACCAACACATCCAGCGACGGAAACAATAACCCGCCTAAGATGATTGGCAGAGTAGATCTCTACAACGGGATCTCAAGGTACCAACGAGTAGTGCGGTTATGCGTTCAGATGCAGTTGTGATGGTGACAGACCCCAAATCACCAACATGCTAGTTGGAGTCTTGAATAATGCTCCCTCAGCCTCCCGCGCTTGGACACGAGGCGTCAGGAGGATTCGCGTGTTTAATGACCTGCCGCCGCCATACCGAGCGATCCGAGCACTGGACAACTGAGGCCTGAATTGACGGTGTCTGTGGCTTCTCGAACGCTTCTGGGTTTCGGTGCAATTCGCGAAGGACGCATAATTTCTTTTTGGCGAGCGATGGTCCGGAGGCGCTGGGATAAGCATGCATTGGCGCCCCGCGCACGTGGCAATCGCCCACGCTGGCTCCACTTTGGCTCCAAACTCTAACGCCGACTTCCGCCCGCCGCAATTAAGGGAGCCTCGTTTGCTTGAAACCCTTCTCCTTTTTCTCGGTGGACATAATTAGAGACTTGGGCCAATAACAGCAGATCCATTATCAGCCTCCTCGAAGTTTGAGCATCTCCGCGGCTTTGCTCCACCTAGACGCATTGAAGCCCGCGAACAGTGAGACAACTAGAGGAGCTTGAGTGTCTCGAGACCGCCAGCTTAACGTGTATCATTCACGCGATGAGCCGAGAGTCTACAATGTGCATGTTGATAAACTGGAGGCCGTTTCGAAATTCTAGATGCTATCCTACCCCATGAACCGCGCCTAGATTTTCCCCTGATAGGTACAGACCCGGCTACCGACGTCGACAGGTCACCGAGGATCTTCATAGCTTCGATTCCGAACAGCTTTACCCAGTGTCCTCGTTTCAGGATCGCCCAAGAGCACGAAGATACCGATACGCCAGTTCTGGAACAGAGTCACGGCAGCTTAGATGGTAGGTCGTCGATCACAATTTGATTCTTGCGTATGAACGTGCAGACTTTGGTCGTTCTTGTGCCTGGACAATCACTGAAACACGGATGTGGCCTCGTCCTCCCGCGACGCAGAAGACCCTTCCATCAGCAGGTGTCCTAGCAGGCTTCAAAATCTTAGCTACTCGGGATCACGATTCAAAGCCAGCAAACGTTTCATTTTCCGTTCAGTGAAGCAAGCTCAAAGTGCCGCAACGGCAGTGACAGATTTGCTGGCGCCACGTTGCCAAACCCTTGGCTCGATATTCTCTTCTTATCTGCAGCCAGACTGATTGCAGACAAGGCACAGCAGCATTGTGTAACACCGACCATATCCGCCCACGACGTCGAGATTCTTTCTACTTCTATATGCAATCGCCTGTCGATGTAATGTTACGGTCGACGCATCTCTAATGTCAGCAGGCCAGATCTCAACCAGCACTCGTAACGCTATCAAAATATCGTACGACTAATTTCCGGGTAAGTACTTCTCGGCCGGATGAATGATTCTCAAAGTTCAGAAAACGACCCCTTGGCTTAGTGATGAGGGTATTCTAGATCGTGACGGCAGATTGTTCGATGTTGGGATCTCAAAATCAGCGGCGCCAGTCTCTGCAGGCCATTCTCGTTCATCGTACCGACCAGCCACCTTGGATCCATAGAAAGGACATGGAATATTTTGCGCGGTCCTGTACCGAAAAGAGCTTAAGGGAATGCAATGAGCCCATCGGTATATGCTTCGTCACCCTTGCTCAGAGTTACCCTGAAATGCTCGGGAAGTTCTACTTCTCATTATTGGTGAGCTTCCCAAATGTCCTTTTTTTCTCAAGTCTCTACATCTTCGGCGTACCCTTGATCACCTCTCGGAGCAGTTTCAGAGCCTCTTGTGCAAATGCCACCATGTTTCTCTGGCGATCACCTCCCAGTCCAGTCTCAACCTCTCGAGATGCCGTCCCTTGTTCCGATGCTACCGCCAGAGCGACATATCCTCTAGAACCAAAGAAGTCAGAACAATCTTGGGGGAGCATTAGGACCCAAGCTCACGGCGTCCGGTTCCTGGTCTGACCACCACTCGGGCCAGCAGTACCACCTAAAGGACCATTCAGCTTGACGTCTCCTTGTCGCAGATGTATTTTATCTAGGACTCTGCGTACTTTCGCAAATCGTATACGTAGAGCCGAGCGTCTTCCGCACATTCTCCGCCATCCCAGAAACCACTTCAGGGCTCGGTCCCCGGTAGCTTTCTACATTCGCCTGTGTCCACCCTGCAAATGCCATGCGCGACTCGAGCGTGTAAACCTGTAAACTGTTCAGAGAGACACCGGTCTCCATCCGCCCCCCAGTGGCTCACCCACCGTCAATCCTCCCTTGTAGAACCCAGACGCCCCAGGAGTTGCAAGCAGCGTTGCTGATATAATCCCTCCGGCCGCCTACACACAATATGTCAAAACAAGCCACATACTCTGCATATATGTCAGGCAGAAAACTAGGACACTGTTCGATGCGGTATATGTGGGGTTTGACAGGTCGTGAACAATACAACACCGAAAAATTCACAGAATTTTCACTCAAAACATACCGTCTCCGCTACAGACACCGACTCCCGCCGGCTCTTCAGTAGCTCCGCAATCTCCTCCGCAAGCGGCTTCAATTCCTCGGGCGGAAAAGAAGTGGCCATTACTATATTGTTGTGGGAAATAAAATCCTGAGACACGAGAAAAAGGCTTATTTTTTTTATGCAAAAATGTAAAAGTTTAAAAAAGCGTTGGTTGTCTTTGCTTTCCACAAATGGGTCCTGCTCGTTCCCACCCAAACTCGGCGTGTGTCGTCATCTTGTTTTTCTTATTCGGCTCGGGAATAACTCCTCCATGGTGAAGCGCACTCTTTGAAATTCTACTCATTATGACTTGACGTTTAATTTTGATGATAGAGTTTAGACAATCTACAAAGGTTCTTATCAAACCAAAATTAACTTAAATGACTATTCATCCCACCTTAATAATAATTTCTAAATATATCATTAACAACTTCGTCATCCGAAAAGCCACGCCGCTCTAAACTATCAGAGAAGATGTCATCAATCTCTTCACCAATAGCACTAGGATCAAAGTCAGTTCGAAGGCTTTTCTTGCCGTTAGCCAGTCTCAGAGGAAGAGCGGGCAGCCATTGCAGAACAAGATTGCCATCCTGGTTGTTGTTGAGTTAGGGAGTCCCTTCCTTAAGGAGCAAGCGCCTAGATGAACCATTGCAATTTCGCGTCGCGTGGGACACGTCTACGCAGCTCGTCAGCATTGGGGGTCCAAAGCCGGTAGGCCTGTTACCTCCTCTCATCAGAATTGGGCTTTCCCAGGCCATATTGTCTGAGTATTCGCCGATCTTGTAAAGCTTGGCTCGATGAAATCTGCTTGGGGAGTAGGACTTAGCACGATGCTGGAAGACGCACAGGCAATCTCGCCAGCGCTTCGGCCGAAGACACTCGTATTCCGAAACTTCAATAGCATACCAGACCGAGGCCACACGGGCCCAGGCTGTCCACCCTATCGGAGCTGTTCTTTCGCTTCTCTTATCATCCCATCGATCTTTTTATCAGAAATGGTCCGCTCGACTTCAGCTTTGACGTAGCAACACCAATCATAACGATTTGCCAGGAAAAAATGTGACCTTGTCCAAACAAATGCGCTGATAGTGAGCAAAACCAGCCAGAGTGTTAGATCAATCGTTATGACGGTTAGGGCAGTTTTCCTGCTAAAAGGTGAAGCAGAAGGATGAAAAGAGGCAATCTGAATAGAACAAGATCCTTCATGGGAAACCAGGTGCAGCGACCACACATCGTCTAGAAATGACCTCCCTCTTCGAGCCAGCCGGGCATGTTGGAAATCGGTCATCATAGCGTGAGACGGTGCCTTTGTAAAGGTAAGAATGATAAAAGATCGAGTTATAACGACATATGTTTTGAAAGAGTTAATTGCCGCCTTTAAGTGTTCCTTCTCTGCTTTTAACCACGGACAAAAGTCGACGAAAGGAAAGGTTAAGGGCAATCAGTTTCTGACAGTTCTACGGTGTCGTAATGGATAGCTCCCATTCTTAAAGGCTGCTGAACAACGTCTTCAACATATTGGCGAACGGGCTTGGATAAGTCCATAGGTTCTGCGCGTGTTGATATGCTGCTGGAGGAATACCGGCACCGACCAATAGAAGCAGATTCGTATCTTCTCCGAAAGTGGCAGGCATAGCTTGCTCCGCAACCATTTCTCACATTCGATCCGACAAATCGTAGAATTTATTCCGGTATATCGAAACAAAATGGCTGGTGTCCGGCTGCATATGAATGTATCTCCTTCGCCCATCCTCTGACTTTTCCTGCTGTCTCGATGCTGGAATTCGGTAAGTGTTCTCATCTCAGAAGTGGAAAGACTTCAGTGTCAAGGTTTGAAATTCGAGATAGTGGTTGTCACTCAACACGGTGTCTTGCGTGGAACCATTAGCTGACCAGGCGCAAGTCACTGTAGTATTTAAGACAGGGTCCAGATCAAAAAGAGTCATCAAAAGCTGTTCGCACATATTCTCCAACTATATAGTATTTGTGTGTTCATTCGAGGCCGACGGAAGACTTCGTGTCGCTTTGAGAGTGTCATTCGGTAGATCGGGTTGCTGTTGGATTCTTCTAGTACAAGAATTGAACAACAGTCAAGGATGGCAGGGAAGAGACGCTCACCAGTGAGCATAAATGCTTAGACGAAGTTGCTGGGTCCTCCCGCTTGCATGTCCTCCTGGTGGCGTCTGAAAGGATTACGCCCAGTCTTGTCAATGTATCGCAGGGACAATATATCATCTCCTCTCCAGGTAGCAGTCTTGTCGAATAGGACGCGGAGCTTTGGGTAACCAAGACCATTAGATATCATTAACGCGGAAATTTCCCGTAATTGCTTGACTGTCATCGAGAAAGACCGTATGTAGTATCGCATGATTCCTGTGCTGCTTTGATGTGTTGGATCTTGTATGCATTTTCGCAAACGGAATAAGGCCTTTAGATCCTGGTCACGTAGGCGCAAAAGGTCTTCGAGGAGACCCGTGATGTGTCGACGGTCGGGACATTTCGGAAAAACGAGGACGAAGGTGCAAGCGAGAGAAATCTTGACTTGATTAAATGTTTTGCCAGCTGCTCTTCGAACACGCGAATTAGCTCAGTGAGCATAGGAACGGTGTCTCGATCGATAAATAGTTCAGTAGTTATGACGCTGAAGCTCGGTCGTTTGAGTCAAGTCAATGGCTGATGATGGAGTCGCCAAGTCGGTCGACAGGTCGCGTGCTGCTGAATTGCCGAAGAAAGGTATCATTTGTTGCGATGCAGACGCTGAGCATGTAGGTAGAGCCATCGTAATGAAGGAATGACTGAATCGTAGCTCTGGAGGAAATCTACCTTGTGGAAGGCGCGGTGCACTTTAGTAGGCACGCGACTCTACTAAGACCAATAGGGCAAGACTCACCACGTAAGAAGCGCTGAAGAATTATTTTATTTTATATATGGAAAAAGAAAATTATTGTCCAAATATACTAGTTTGGGGCCGCTGGCGCAACGGTAGCGCGTACGTTCGTGTTTCTTTTTCAAGCGCATTCATTAATATAAAATTAGGTTCGACTCCAGATCGAAAGGTTATCGTATGTGAGTTTCTTCGGCGACTACTTCCTTGTCTGACAACACACCAGTGTTCAAATCAGGTGTGGCTCATATATAATTATTTTGGTGCTTGCCTCCTTTGCACCCACTGGAAAGACCTTACGGACGTTTATTTTGTTACTTGTGGGCGTAGATTATTAACGACATTACCCAATGATGTGTCAGGTGCAGAGGTGTGAAAAGGTTCGGTAGGACGAGAGGTGCATAACCCAGGGCATTCTAGGAGAATATGAATAATATATACTACTCTTGAAGGACTGAGGACCTTATAGAGCTCGTTAGCTTCAGTATCGTGTTTGTTTTACACCCCTTCTGATCCAGGGGATCCTTGCCACTGACATAATATCACTACGACACTCCTGGCCATGCTAAGAGCTGTTAGCACGCTTATTTAGATATACACACATAGAGCTTTCACTTACCAAATTTCGTTCTCTCGGGGTTTCTCCGCTGGACATCTACTTTCTCCCCAATCTTGAACACTGGCTGCTCGTTACCATCCAGCTTCGCCAGAAACCCATATCTACCGAAGATCGGACTGTATTTGACTCCCTTGTCTACCCGCCGGTCGCTCATAAGTTTTTTCAACATCTTGCCCGACTCACCCTCGCCAGGCTTGCCCGTCTTATAATCAATATTGATACTCCTGCATCTCCCGCAATTCTGCGTCAAAACCATATTTTTACCATCTCCAATCGCCAGCTCTGCCCAGTAATCCTCATCAAATTCACTATCGACTCCTGTGACGACCAAGTTGGGTCTGAACTTGACAATGTCGATGCGGTCATTCTTTGGCAGGCGAGCATTGACATTTTCCATCGATTTTTCTGACACAATCAGAAATGGTCCGCAATCTGCGAAGCTGATACCGTTATCTTGCCACTCTGGCGCTGTTGTCTTTGAGAATGGAATCCAAGAAGCGACACTCGGTAATGACAGCCAAGGCTGGGTTGCGCCTTGCTCTCTGAGCGCAACGTGGGGAGACATGTTTCCCAGGACTTCTCTCCTATTTCCTCCTATGAAAGCTAGTATCACCTCGAATCCGAAGCACGCACTAAACCAGTCGTTGTACCCTTTTCCCATGTCGTAGCCTCTCGTACCGCTCCTGTGCATTGTAATCTCGATCTCATCTAACATTCTGATCTCAGGCTCGAGAGGGACCTGTATACTTGTCCGTTGGGAAGAAGAGTCCGGGGGATGGAATGTTACCGTGATCCTCCCAACTCCTGATGGTGGTGGTAGTCCATCATAACCATTGGAATCAAACGAGATGTCGGTGGAAAATAGAATCATAGATGCGAAGTCCGAGAGGTGCATGTTTTTCCTGTCGGATTTGCGGAGGAGCATGAATCGTCGGTCATACTTCAACCCCTGGTAGGTAGCTGGCCATGACTGAACGCATACGCCTTGAAGTGATTTGATGGGGTACACGAAGAGCTGAGATCATAAGTACAGGGAAGACACGACCAGAATTTGTTTGATCAAGACGCTTACCTTGCTAATCTGCATGTCTGCGGTACTTACCATTTTCCGTAATTGTGGTCTTCATAGGGATTTGGCTATCTGGTATTTTGACGCTATTCTACTAATTCGATAAAATGCAATGACTACCTAAATGAGGTAATGAGTGTGGTATGGCACACTTTGAGCACAATCTATGTTATCGAACTTGAGGAGATTACGTACTTCCCCGTACTTTCTGCCAAAGATGATGCGGGGAGTTTGCGGCGCATGGTTAGGGGACCTCCGTAGGTAAAATTTCGATTGATATCAGGGACTTACAGGCGCGACATGGAAGATGGCAATACGAACCATTGCACGCTTACTAAAGGCGGTAGACACAGTCATCCTCACATGGCAAAATGTGTAACACCACAGTGCTTCAAGAACAGGGCCACCTATCGCCGTATCTGTCTCAGCCGGCCTGGTCCCATCATTCTTTTATCAAGACATCTGAACTCCCATAAGAAAACCAAAAATTTCCACCATCTGCCGGGACATCCAAGCGAAGCACGAAAACTTGTTTTGTCAAAGACCACAGCGCCAGCAAGTATTCGTCAACATCACGATGGTGGCTTTTACACTTTGCACCGCCACAGTTGTCCATCGGTGCCCCTTGTCCCGGAGTGGATGATCCAGCAGTCCCGAAGTCACCTGTCACCGGGAAGAACTCTCGTCCCAATAAACGGTCAAAGTTCTCCTGGCGGCGGAGCTACCAGACCCCCAAAGCGAAGTCTCCGGATTGTTAGATGAGGAAGTGTCAGATTCGGTGGATGATCGTTCCTAGAATAAGACCGAGTGTTTGCAGCGTTACTCGAGGATTCGCGTGCTGGTGGGGCAGATCCCTGTGCGAGGGCGAGTGACGTTGCGCATCTCCCGCTTGTGGGCTTGCCTTGGCGCTGCTGGGTGAGCTGAGTAACTGTTCATCAACCCACTCTCACCTTTTCTAGAAGGCTTCCCGAACGTTGGATACACAGTATCCTTTTCAAGCAGATTGACAGTATCGCCTAAAATCACCTAGACTGGTTATACAACTTACACCAAGTGTGCTCTTGCCAGCAGGCGGCGGCCTCGCACAAAGTGCTGCGATGGATAGCTCGAACTTAAGGCGCAAAGACACGACGAAGGGTCCGCCTTTGCGGATTCTGTCCCTAGGCAAGTGGTATTCGAGCAATATTATCCTTACTATCACTAACTGTTTTCAAACAGATGGCGGAGGTGTTCGTGGATATTCTATGCTCATCATCCTGCAAGAGTTGATGTACAGATCCTATGTCGAGACCGAAGGCAAAGCCCCGCGCCGCCACGAGATTCCTAGGCCGGCCGATTGCTTTGACTTGATCGCGGGAACAGGGACCGGCGGCCTCATCGCCATCATGCTTGGACGGCTGCGACTAGACGTAGAAACTTGTATGGAAGTCTATGTTCGTATGACGAAAAAAGTATTCGAAACGGATAAGACGATTGCCGGCGTACCGTATCGGTCAACTCTCTTCAAGGCGTCGAAGCTTGAAGAAGCGATTAGAGCGTGTGTACAGGAGCACACTATATTTGAAGACGAAGGGAATGATGGCACTACAGCAGGTGGTACAGAAGCGCCGATCAGCCCAATGAGTGCCTTTAGCGAAGCGCGTCGAGGGCCACAACGGGCCGCAAGCATTCGAAGTAACAACAGCTTGGGAGTGTCTAGCCCTATGACAAATCGCATGTCGATACAGCTTCAAGGCTCGCAATGGGGGAATCCGAATGCGTCGCTGTACGACGATAGAGAGAATCGGACAAAAACGTAAGTTGGCAGCAGACTGATCCCTGTATTGATGCTTAAGCTAATATCTGGCAGAGCTGTGACTGCTGTCTACAAAGGCACACCCAAGAATGGCGGCTCGATACTCTTGCGTTCATACGATTCGCGGAGGGAACCAGCTCCTGAATTCAATTGTTCGATCTGGCAAGCCGGTCGAGCGACCGCAGCCACTGGCCTAGCATTCAAACCCATTCAAATAGGTCAATCAATGTTCATCGATGAAGGCGCCGGCAAATACAATCCGTCTCCCCAGATTTTGGACGAAGCAGCCGTCAATGAATGGCCGGGTAGAGAAGTTGGCATGCTTGTCAGCATTGGCACTGGGAAACGACCTTCTGGAACCAACAATAGGCAACATGAATGGTGGGAGGGTTTCATTGGCGGAAGTGTTGGAAACTTCGCGGAAGCTCGACGCAGACTGATTGCGAAGATCGAAGGCTGCGAAGAAACACACCAGTACATGCTTCGAGAACACCTGGCTGCCAGAAACGTGCCGAGAGAAAATTACTGCCGGCTGAACGTTGAGGTTGGCGTGGGAGAATTCGGTATGAACGAGTGGAATCGGCTTGCAGACATAAGCACCAATACACGACAGTACTTGTCAAAGGGAGATGTGCAGAAAATGGTCTATGATGCGGCGGTGAAGATCGCAAAGATTGAAAGAAGTAAGCGAAGATTAAACAAAAGAGACCTGCCACCAGCTCCAGAAGAGGACCCGCCAACGGCTCCAACTTCCCATCCAGGCGCAATCGAATTGCCAGCCGAGGACATCCAGTCCCCAAGCTTCCCGAGCCCACATTCTCAGTATCGCGAACCACATCCGTATCCCCAAGGACCGCACCCAGACAGCCAATACACACACGTCTCATCCGACGAGTACCCTCAACCGCTTCAGCCACTAAAGCAACCCTCTCTACCCAGAGTATCTGGCGAGATTCCGTATCGAATCAGTGGCGAAGACACCCGTCACAGCGCGAAGGAATCTTTTACTCCATCACCACGGTACAGCGGGGAGTTTGCCAATCAAGCGCCGCCTCTGCCGCCGAAGACGCCTATATCAGCTTCAAGCGATTATGATACGTCTAGATTACATTCTCCAAGGAGGACGCAGCGCCCGCCTTATCCGGACCTGGACGGACCACCGCCAACAGTCAACAAGCTAAGGAAGCCAGAGTATCATGCGAGATAAGAAGAAGACGGGAGAAATCTTGTTTCACTAGCAGCGAAAAGTTTCCAAAAAGCCTTTACAACGACACCATCAGTCACGTTTAGGAGAGCGAAAGGATTTCCTTCTTGCTTGGCATCAAGAATGAGCTGGGAAGGACTTTCAAGGCCGCGTAATGCATCAGCAGTCGACCAAAAGCAGGCGCCCAGGAACTGACAGCAAACCGCCGTTATGCGTTTCGAATTTGTTCCGGCTTATAATGCTTGAAGATATAGCCGTTGTGGCACTCTCTCAAGTACTTATTGACCGAACCGCAGTATCGGTCACAAGGAACCTGATGATTGATACGCTCTTACGACGTCGAAGCGGCCTTCTTGTTTGTAGCGATGGAACAGCGACATCTCTTAGGTTTTATGCCTGCGTCGCCGCCTACTCCGACTGGTCAAACATCAGCTATATTGGTGAAGCAGTATGAGCGACATTGGCGGACGTGAATCAATTCATGCATCATGAGCCTCCCGTGGGCACGGTGCTGAATGGTACGTACCTCCAGGCCCTGTGAATTGGAAACGCGGACCGTGTGCGGAAATAGTTTCAGGGCGCTGGATTGAGGAAAGCGGGATTGGAGACGAGGCGCCCGGGCGGCAGTGGGAATGACGTACCGCTCACCAAGCTTTGGGCTTGCAGACGGCGTGGCTGGACCAGACTGATAGCAGACTGATGTGCCTATGGGATCCATGATTACATCGACGGTATGATAGCAATGAAGATAGAGCTTCGGAAATGTGAGACATTGATGAAATTCACACGAATGGGCGCCGGGAATGCCGTTCCTTTCCTGCTGCCGTTGTGGAACATCTACGTAAAGAGATGGCTGAGCAGCGACCGTCTTTGCAGCCCGGTCGAGCATCCATGCGCAGTAAGATCGAAAGAACCGAAGACGTGCACTTGTAATCTCCAAAGGTGCAGCTTTTTACATGATGCAAGATTTTCCCATCTTCCGAGCAGTTATCTCGCCACAGACCCATCCCCTGATGTACCCCTGACAGGTACGTGGGTAGCGTGTTCCCTGGGACAGTCAGGCCAGTGAGCGGCGAGGCGACGGGCGGTTGTTGCGTGGGCCGAGAAACTGAGCACTTCCAAGTTCCAGCCCGCGGGACCGGTGGGGCTCTTCTTCCCGCCACACGCCAGAGACACGACGCTTTTTGTCTGGCGCTCGGCTGATCCGCATGCCCCCCCCCCAAAAACACTGGCACTGCCTGCCGATCACTTTGTGTACCTTCGATCTCGCTTGCTTGGAAGTTTGGATTGTTGTTATCACACTACTCCTGGTCTTATCATCTATCCCAAAGACGGTTCTTTTCGCGACAAATTTCGAGAAGGCGTTGCTAGAAGACCGTATTGGTACCGGCTACGTCGTAAGCAAAAGCTAGTAGCGGGGGAAAACACGGCGGCTACACATTCGACGACCTGCTGATACCCCTACATCTCACGAGACTTTCCAGAATCGCTTCACTCATTCTACGTGAAACTCGATCGTTATCGTCGCATTGAACTATCTCCCGAAAACTACTCAGGCAACCTTCGATCTTTGCGCAGAGTCAGACACAAAGAATCCTGCGAGCACACCATCTCGAAAGCCTTCTCCGACCATTCCTATTCTAGATCCAAATCGACATGCCGTCCTCGCCCTTCAGATAACAATTCTTTCGATATTTGACGCGGGAAATTCTCTTCGGTTGCTTGGTTGCCCTCCCAGAGCGAGCTGGTCTCGATCTCTACGGACGGTGAACCAAGAAGCGGATCACGTCTGATCGAGAAGCCGCTAGAGGCGGACGTATTCTCACACATCTACCATGGATACCGCCGCACACCTCCTCGTCACATCACACCAGCTCCTCGCCCGAGTAGAAAATTCAACCTCAAGCGGGAACTCGACGTCCAGTTCGACTAACTCTAAGGATGCCCGACCACCGGTATACAAGTTTGTTGGTATTGCTCTAGCCGTTGCCTCTGGACTGTTCATCGGGGTATCGTTCGTTCTAAAGAAGACTGGCTTGCTGAGGGCGAATGTTAAGTACAATGAAGAGGCGGGCGAGGGCTATGGATATCTCAAGAACGCATATTGGTGGTCAGGGATGACACTGATGATCGTTGGCGAAATCTGCAATTTTGTCGCCTACGCCTTCGTTGACGCTATCCTTGTTACTCCGCTCGGCGCTCTCTCCGTCGTCGTTACCACCATCTTGTCCGCCATATTCTTGAAAGAAAGACTCAGCTTCGTCGGGAAGATTGGATGCTTTCAATGCATAGTCGGATCGGTCGTCATCGTCCTCAATGCGCCGGAGCAGTCAGCGGTTAATACAATTCAGGATATGCAGCACTTCGTAATTGCGCCGGGTTTTCTCAGCTACGCTGGCGTGATTATTGCGGGATCGGCTTTCATCGCACTGTGGGTTGGCCCTCGGTATGGAAAGAAGAATATGCTTGTCTACCTAAGCGTGTGCAGTCTCATTGGAGGGTTGAGCGTTGTTGCTACGCAAGGACTCGGAGCCGCGGTACTTGCACAGGCGAACGGGAAACCACAGTTCAATCAGTGGTTTCTCTACGTTCTTTTGGTCTTTGTTATTACGACGCTGCTGACAGAGATTGTTTTCCTCAATGTAAGTGTCTGTCTTCACAGCATTGTCATGCGGCTAACAATCCTCCCAGAAAGCTCTCAATCTCTTTAACGCCGCGCTTGTTACACCGACATACTACGTCTTCTTCACAAGTGCTACCATCGTCACCTCTGCGATCTTGTTCCAGGGCTTCAAAGGAACGGCTGTGACCATCACTACTGTCGTTCTCGGCTTCTTTACGATTTGTTCTGGCGTTGTTTTGTTGCAGCTCTCGAAATCAGCGAAAGATGTTCCAGATGCGGCAGTCTTCAAAGGTGACCTTGACCAAATGCGTGAAGTGGCCGAACAAGAGCAGCCCGAGTCAGAACCCAAAGCTGACGCCCTCCGTGGCACGGCGGCAATCATTAGGAGGATTTCCGTCTCGCGCCAGAAAATGGAGGAAGAAGAGGCGAAAAGGTTGCGCGAGGAGAAACGCCAGGACATGGAACCAATCGGGGAAAACGAGGTTGTCGAGTGGGACGGACTTCGAAGGCGAAAGACTCTCGTAGGTCAAGGACAGACTTTCCCCGTCAACCGAAGAAAGACCGTACATCCACCGCTAGGCATGGCGCATTTTCCAACGGAGGGCGACCTCCCTCAGCATTACGACGAGCATGACAGGGACACCGTTCATTTCTTTGAGAACATTCGAAACAGAGCGCAGCATGTTTTCTCTCCTGGACTTCGGAAAACACCCCAACCTGATCATGGTGAGAATGCTGGTTCTGTGAGAAGCCCCATGCACCCAGTTCCTCTGACCGAGATTACTGTCAACGCGTCAAAAGATGGGAAAAGGGATGGTGACACGCCTATCCGACCCTACGGGCCAGGTAGTCTGGAAGAAGCTCAAGAACACATATATGGACTGCCAGCAAGTCTTGTGAAAGAGCAGCAAAACGAAGGTTCGAAAGAAAGCCGAACCATCGATTTTGCAGACTCTGACACAAGAAACCGGTACGCAGGTCCTGCCAGACGTGAAGATAACTTGAGCCCCGGTCGACCGCCACAGACCTCTCGCCGGCAATTCTCCTTCCAAAATGTCACGAACGTTTTCCACCGAAACCGAAACGACCCTGAAGCCACACCCCGACCTTCCCTTACACCAACCCGGCAAACAAGCAGTGAGCAGAAGAAGGCATTGAAGACCGCGACGGAAGAGGAGAGACTGGGCCTAGTTAAGGGTGATTCCCAATCTATGCTCGTTGATCCCTTCCGCACACGCTCTGATTCCTCTTCTACTACCTCATCCCAAGATCCGCATCATTACTACGACCATTCCTCACATGCCCCCCAATCATCCTACTACCCCGCCCGCACCCGTGACCCAACCTACCACTCAGAAGATGACAGTGAAGATGAATGGCAGATGACGTCTCCCCCGCGCACCGCCATTCCGCCACAGCTCGCCGAGAGCCGACAGAACCCAAGCAGGAGCCCTCCCCGCTTAGACACGAGACAAGCGCCACCGACGACGAGACAGCAAGGTTCAGCGTCGACTTCTCCGCCTTCGTCGACGAGCTCTTCCGGTTATCCACAGCCGAGAGTTCAGGTCGTGCCGCCAGAAGCGAACAGTCCAGATGAAGAACGGCAGCGGCAGCAGGGAAGAGCAAGGGGGGATTCTGAGGCGAGATATTACGCGAGCAGGGAAAGGTTTGGAGGAGGAAATGGCAGTGGCAGTGGAGGTGGAGCGTTTATATGAATGACTCTCAGTTGATTTGGTTCTGCGAGGTTTTTTGGGAAGCGAAGCAAACACCGGCTTGGAGTTGGGATAGAGCCCGGTTCAGCGTACACAGGACTGAACCCAGTAGGATATTCTCTGTACATTGTTGACGTTGCTGTACACTAGACGAGATGATTACCTGTAGAGATGACGATGAGATTAGATGCATGCTTCAGCATATATGACGAAAGCATTGCAATGGATGATAGCTTGCTGCTTGACCTTCTCATCCCGTGACTTTCATGTAGATATTTGCTCGATAGCTTACCCTAAATTTTTCTACCTGCCTTCTTTTTACGTGGCTTCTTTCTTGCCTCACTGTTTTTGCCTGCTTTTTTTGGCATAGCAATAAGCGTCAAATCGAGCCGCAAAATTGCCTATCCGAGCCTTAAACATCTAGGAAATTACAACAGAACATAGACAAGACTGGTGAGGTAAGGGTCATCCTGAATGCATCTTCTGGTTTAGACGCCGCGTGGAAGTTTTATAGATAGTACGTGAAGCTCTCGAAGGTCGTTCCTTCTCCACCGGGATCTGCATATGAGAAGTCAATGATCCCTCGACTTCTCCTCCGCGTCAGAATCGGATTGTCGACCGTATACAAGCCATCCACTAAAGTTCTACAGCAGAGAGGATCACATCGAAGTCCAATCCGCGGCATGGCAAGCGCAAAGAATCGAGATCCAAACACACTGTCGAACTATTCCGACTTCAGGACAGTCCACACGACCACCAACCTCGAGATCTCTTTTGAAAAGAAATGCCTGAGGGGAAATGTCGTGCTCAAGCTCCAGTCAACCAATGACGCAGATTGCGAAGAAGTCGTCCTAGACACTAGTTTCCTCGACATTAATTCGATCAACGTGAATGGACAGCCTTCGAAATGGGACCTCTCGCCGCGCACAGAGCCGTACGGCAGCGCACTCAAAGTCCCTCTCGCCAACGCAGTCAAACGGGACGAACACATCGAGGTTGACGCTGCCATCCAGACGACAGACAAATGCACCGCGCTTCAATGGCTTACCCCCGCCCAAACCTCGAACAAAAAATCCCCCTACATGTTTAGCCAGTGCCAAGCCATCCACGCGCGCTCCATACTCCCCTGCCAGGACACGCCCGACGTCAAGTCGACGTTTACGTTCAACATCACTTCCCCGCTACCTGTCATCGCGAGCGGCATCCCCGCCGCCACAACGCCATACCCAGACTCATCTGACAAAAAGCTCTACCAGTTCGAGCAGAAGGTCCCTATCCCGAGCTATTTGTTCGCACTAGCCAGCGGGGATATTGCGCAGGCAAGCATCGGGCCAAGGAGTGTGGTAGCCACGGGCCCAGACGAGCTTGAGGCGTGCAAGTGGGAGTTCGAGGAGGATACGGAGAGCTTTATCAAGGCCGCCGAGGGGATCGTGTATCCATATGCATGGGGAAACTACAATGTGCTGGTGCTGCCGCCGAGCTTCCCATATGGAGGGATGGAGAACCCGGTGAGGCCCTCTTATGGATCGAGTACAGATTTTGAAAGCTCTGCTAAGTAATGACGTAGATTTTCACTTTTGCGACGCCCACGGTCGTCAGCGGGGACCGAAACAATCTCGATGTCATTGCGCACGAGCTGTCCCACAGCTGGAGCGGGAACCTGGTCACGAGTGCTTCGTGGGAGCATTTCTGGCTCAACGAGGGCTGGACAACATACCTCGAAAGGCAAGGCTGCTTCCTATTCCTTCAAGTTAAATCCGTTGTCAACGTCACCGATATATATGTTCCATACTGAAGCAGTCTAACATTCTCCGCGCCTTCAGAGCCATCATCAGCGCCATCCACGGCAAACCCCATGGCGAGCTCTCCGCCATCATCGGCTGGAAGGAACTCACCGACGCCGTGACACTCTTCGGCCCAGACCACGAGTTCACCAAGCTCGTCCCCGACTTGAAAGGCAAGGACCCAGATGATGCCTTTAGCAAAGTGCCGTACGTTCCCCTCCCCTCTCCTCCCTCGTCTGTACCCTCCCTCGTCTTTCGTAGGGCCCTTGCAAAACCCTAACTTTCTTTACGTTTTTCCCAACACAGCTACGAAAAAGGTTACCTCTTCCTCCGCCACCTCGAAACCCTCCTCACCCCCGCCAAATTCTCCCAATTGATCCCGCACTACTTCACCGTGTACCGCGGCAAATCCCTCACCACCGGCGAGTTCAAAGACGCGCTCTTGTCCTTCTTCTCCCCCGACCCCGTCGCCTCGAAGGCACTGCGTGACCTAGACTGGGAGTCCTGGCTGCACAAGCCCGGCATGCCCCCGAAACCGACGGACTTTGGCACCGAGCTGGTCGAGCAGGTCGACGCCCTGGCGCACAAATGGATCGAATCCTCCTCCCCGGAAAAAGAAAAATTCAAACCGTCCCCCGCCGACGTGCACGGATGGAGCGGAACTCAAAAGATGCTCTTCCTGGAGCAGTTCCTGGAACTGCGCGAGGAAAAGCTGCCCAGTTTAGAAAAAGTCAGGGCGATGGGGGACGAGTACGGGTTTTTAGCTAGTGGGAATGTCGAGGTCAAGAGCCGGATGCTGCAGCTGGGGCTGAAGGTTGGCGGGGATGGGGAGATTGTTGGGGAGACGAGGGGGTTGCTGGGGCGAGTGGGGAGGATGAAGTTTGTGCGGCCGCTGTGGGTTCTTTCCCTTTCCTTTTCTCCTTTTCTTCTTTTTTTTTGGGGAAATCTTCCACCTCCCCTGATACGCCGCTTCTCGAAAGAGAGAGAGAGAGAATACGTTCACCGGCGGAGAGGTCCGCGCGCGCACCCTGGACTGCAAGTTTGTTGTGGGAAAAGTTTTTTTTCTGTCTTGAAATGGAGTGTTGACTGATGATGATTGATTTTGAATGGATATACAGGTACAGACAACTGGCGAAAGTCGATCTAGAGACGGCGAGGGAGACGTTTGGGGAGAATAGGGAGTTCTACCATCCGATCTGTCGGGGGATGGTGGAGAAGGATCTGGAGGCGGCTGGGAGGGGGGAGGTCAGGGGAGCGTAGGGGAGCGGGGGTGGGCGGGCGGCGGGTGGCGGGCGGGAAGCCGGGGGAAGGAAGGGTGGGTGGAGGAAGGAGGGGGAAATGAAGGGGAAATGGAGAGTGAGAAAGAAATTTTTTCTCTAGGAGACAGTTGGCGCTCAGCGCTAAAGGGGGGGGGAAGGAGAGATGGGAAGGAGGGTTGTATAGATTGGATCAGATCAGATCAGATCAGGAGGGTCGCTGAAAAGAGGCGGGAATAGGATTAGGATGGGCCGGCGAGACGGAGCGAGAAATAGTCAAGACACGTTTGTCCAGACAGCTGTATATAGGGAGAGGAGTGGAGAAGAAAGCTTTAAAAAACCCCCTTTTCCTTTCCCCTTCCCCAGTCCAGGTTTCAGTCCAATATGGACAGGTCCGGTCCCCGAGAACGTACTACTAGTACTGTGCAGTAAAATGCCATGCATGTATGTTCTTGATCTCATCGTTGGCTGTAGGGCCCGCGGGATAAGGGAAGTGTTTTACCCGTATGGAGTATGATAGGAGCCAACCTCCCGGCTCTTTTTTGGGGGGGGGGTTTTCTTTTTAGCGGAAGAAGAAAGGGAGGGGGAATTCTTTGATGCTTGCGTGCCGGATGCGCCCTGCCTATAGTTATAGTGATCTGGTGTGGGAAATATATGGAATATGGAATATGGGATACGGAATATTATGGGGGGTGTTGGGGGGGGCGCGTTTGTTATGGATCAGCTTTTTCCCCCCTTTGATTTTTTTTTTCCTTTTGAACAGGGACGGGTGTTTATGGTCTGTGTGGGTGTGGGTTGGCCTATGGGTATATGTATGCATTTTTGCTCTTCGGACGAGGACAAGAATAACAGGTTGATTTTTCGGGGTGGGATTTAGAAAGGGGGGTGATGAGTAATAGTGGTCTATCTGGGATTTCTCTTCCCTCCCCCTTTCTACACGTCGTAACTCCCATCATGCCCCCCACTCCCTTCCCTTCTTCTTCCTGACCTTCTCGTCCCACGCCTCCATCAGCTCGTCCCACAGCTCGGCCCACTTTTGCAGGGTTTCCGACAGCGGTTTTCGGGGATGCTGGATGGCGTGCGCGATAAGGGCGTGGATTTTGGATCGGAGGAGTTTGAGGGCGAGCAGGGTGGGGAGGTCGCGCGGGGCGAAGCGGAGGAGGGATGTGGAGGAGGATGAGGAGGAGTGGGTGGAGGAGAGTGTGATGACACCTGCGTAGGGCTGTGGGTTTTTGATTGGCGTTTTGTTAGATATGCTTCTGGAGATGGTGTAGGCGGTAGGGGTAGGGGTTGGGAGAGGGGATCAGGAGGTTGGAGGGGGCCTTTGTTACTGACTTTGAATTCGGCGTCGCCGAGGAAGAGGGCGACGGCGAGGTCGGAGACGGGGCTCACGTCGTGGACGAGGATGCTTTTGCTTCTTGCCTGCTGCGTGGTCTGGTAGAAGGATAGCCACCGGGGCATGGGGCCGGGAGGGGGAGCGGTGCGGAGAATGGATACGGGTGAGATGCGGACGGTCTGGTTGGTGGAGATGTTGCGCCAGGATTTTCCCTTGGTGTCCTCACGGGCGAGAAGTTTGGGGTAGAAAGCGGAGGCAATGGTGCAGAGGAGGGCGGTGTCGTTGGAGGAGTGGGTGTTGTAGCGGTCGGGTATGGGGAAGAAGAACTGGCGGGGGCGAGACGAGGAGGAGTAGATGTTGCGGGCTCTGAGGAAGGAAGGAGATATTAGTTGGTTGGGAGGACGCCAGGGGTGCTGTGATGTGAACTCGCCTTCTGAGAGAGGACAACTCGGATTCGTCGAGTTGGAGGGTGCCTGCTTCAACAAGAGACACAAGAAGCTGTGTCTTTTGGTCTTCGATTAGGGACAACGTTGGACCGCTGAGGTAGTTTTTGCGGAGAAAATCTTGGACTTTGCCGGTAGCAGTGGTGCGACGCCAGGCGCGGTAGACGTTCCAGAGGAGGAGGAGGTCGGAGTCCCCTGCTGCACGTCAGAATAAGCGTTCATTATCGTTAAAGTGTCTCTCTACCTCTCTTGAACGCCTCTCGGGCATTTTCGGCTGCGCCTTTGAAACGATCGGAGCTGAGGAATGGCGATTTCGAGGTCATGATAGCAGCAACGGTGACAGCGCAATCGAGACATTTAAATGCGATCCCTAACATGACCAGCTTCCCCAACCAAATGTCTAGCGGAAACCTTGCCAGTTGACGGCCAAGGGGGGTCAGCTCCTCTGCTTGGGTGAGAGCTTTAGCTTCTTTCAGAGCGTCGATGGCTCTGCGAACGTTACGGGCGGTCGGTGGGTCCAAAGCTTGGGAGAGCGTTTCTTCTATGCCACCGAGATTATACAGCTTCACGCGTAAGACTGGGTCTTGCAGGGACAAACGAAGAATCTCAGGGACCGTCTGCTCTGGCATCTGCCTCGGATCAGTATGTATGTTGTCTTAGGGTGTTGAGTTTACCAGTCTATCATGACGATCTTTCGTGTAAAGTTTGACACACAATCCGGTCTGGACTCGGGCTGCACGTCCTTGTCTCTGTTTGGAAGACGCCCTCGAGATAAACGACTCTGTGAGTTTCGACATTTGGCGCCGTTCATCGAACCTGGAATTCTTAGCATAATTGATCTACCTGAAAAGCATCGCACCACCAAAAGACTCTGTTGCAACCTTGATAGTATCATGAACCTGAGCGAATATCCAGATGTCCATTTCAAACATGTCGAAGCAGCAACAAAAACGCTTGGTGTCCACTCACCGCATGACCTTTTCCTTCCCCGTGTCAATGACCGTGGTCACATCAGGTATAGTAATCCCGGTTTCTGCGATATTTGTGCTGAGGACGAGCTTCCTGACCCCTGTCTCTGGTACCAAAAACGCCAGCTCTTGCTCTTCTCCAGAAACAGAAGAATGCAAAATGTGGATCCTCCAGCCATGGTTGAAGGAAGAGCTTGAAGTGATCTGGTTGTGCAGTCGCCGAATCTCCGCAATGCCGGGGAGGAAAATAAGGAATGCTCGGCTGTAGATATGGTGTTGACTATCATTTGCCACGAAGAGGACCGTCTTTAGTATGAGTTCATAATCGATTCGATATTCGTCGAAATTTGAAACAATCTCGTACGTGCTGTCACTGTATTTCGTTGACGCCGTCAGATGGCTCTTCGCTGCTTCACTGTCAGACCCAGGAGTATCCGCATCCCCATCCACAATTCTAGCCTTATTCGATGGATCTGATGTATAATGAGTCATTCCAATGACATCCTCCAGATACTTCACATCGACAGGAAACGTCCTCCCAGGGACAGTGACAATAGGAACTTGGCCGAAATAGGTAGCGAACTTGTCAGCCTCGACAGTAGCCGACATTAGTATAATTCGCAGGTTTGGCCGATCTTTGAGAAGCCGGCGAAGAACAATGAGGAGAAAATCCGTGTCCAAAGCACGCTCATGGACTTCATCCACTATGAGGTACTTCAGATCCTGGAAAGCATCCTCTCGCTCCAGCATTCTCATGACAACACCTGTTGTTCTGTGTCCGTTAGTCTTTCACTGCTACTTATATCAAGCTTTTCTAGACTTACGCAAATGTTATCCTTGTCGTCTGACTAATTTTGCTTTCCAGCCGTATTGTATAACCGATCAATGAATTGGCTGTTCCAACATCAATTTTTCGTTCCCCTAATTCTTCGCTGACGCGTCTTGCGAGAGAAATCGCCGAGATTCGTCGCGGTTCAGTGACCAGGATCCTGCAATCACTTCCAGATGCCATCTCATGTTCGAGAAGGTAGTTCGGAACTTGTGTGGACTTGCCGCTACCCGTCTCGCCGCACACGATCAGACAGCGTGAAGGGGAGGCACTGAGTTCTTGCAAAATTTGTCTTCGCGCATTCCATATTGGTAATGTTTTGCGGGCTTCAAGCATTTGAAGATATGTGATGGTTGATGTCTTCTGTTGCCAGAATGCTTTCCAATCCTTCTGAGGCGAAGACAACTGTTGATTGGTCTCTGGGTTGCGTACGGGCTTACTAGAAACGTGGACAGTGGCAGGCTTTACAGACTTGGACTGTGAAAGCTGTGTCTGCTGCTGTTGACGGACGATTTCTCGGATCTTCTCCAAGGCTCGCAAGTCTTCGGCATCGGTTTCTGCTTGTTTCCTAGCAGACAATTCATCCCATACTTCGCGCCACGTGGACGGCAGTCTTAGGTACGGCCGCTCACCCTTGTTCGACAAACCGAAGATGCAAAAGAGTGCCACGGTTGATATATAGGCTTCAGACTGAACGCTCGTGGGCGTAGCAATGCCAGACATTGATATCTCGATCTCCCGAGGGCTAGCTTTATAGGTGACATGTGGCGGTTGGAAAGAATCTGATGATAGGTCCTCTTGACTTTTGGAGAACTGTACACGTATCATGTGCTTGTTGGAATACGACGTTGACGATACGGGCTTGCAGTAAACCCTGTAGCTTGGATCTCTGACAGCCTAGCCTTCAGCTATTGAGAATAGTATACTATTGAGATACTAACCTGGATTTACATGCGTCTTCCAAAACCTTCCTTGGGCTACCCACAAATTTTCCAAAGTCGCGTATCAGAATGCTCGGCTCGTTTCCTGCTGGGGCGTTTTGAGGTTGCGCAGACATGTCATCATGCTCGACGTTCTCGAAAAGGGATCCAAAGAAATGCTCTCCATTGTCAGCAGCTGTGATGCTTGGGGTACTTGAATGGGTGCTAGAACTTCTCGTGACCGCAGGCTTTGGCCGCTTTTGTAAGCTGTTATTAGCACCCTTGGACATTGACATAGCTTTGTGTAGCTCGATTTCTTTCAAATGCCACACTCTGAAGGCTTCATCACGATCAAAAAGCACGTCACGCTCGATGCCTTCGATTCGTCCTCTAAGAACTCTTTTCTGCTTCGAGACACGACTTTGGACGTTGTCGTCGTCCTGCCGATTATCCTCTAAATTGAAAAGCTGAGATTTTATGTCGATGTATCGGTCAATCAATTGATCCGGTTCGATGTCATCGTCAGGTTCTTCAGAAAAGCTGTCTTCACCGTCATCGGCTTGAACGGTATGGGAGCATCTCAGCTGAGAAGACTGACTCGTTGTGTTACTCGATGGCACTTCCTCTAGAAATTGTAAGTACTCATGAGAAACAAGCTTTAAATCACTAGACAGGCTCAATCCCCTCACCCGGAACCTGAATCGCTTCTGGAATAGTTTCCCTTTTGTCCGCTTCGGTAGATCTACGCTCGTACTCTGGCAAGATTGTCTCTTCGGACCGCAACGCAACAAAATTGAGACATTCATCAACACTCCCGGGAAGGTCCTTCACGACGGTCTCGGTCACACAACCTAAGTAGATCATGTGCTGAAGGGTATCGCTATCGTAGGGAAGACCCAATTGATCAAGTACTAATTGTAATGTCCATAGATGCATACACTGATCAAGTTCGGGAAGCGTAACTTTCCCGCAGGTTGCGTGACCTACCGTTGAGAGTGACAGTTCAGTACGTCCAAGGCTTAAAATTTTATTCCTCATGCTGGAATCAAGCAGCGACGCATCCAAATAAGTCGCTTGCGGTCGAAGTATTCGGCGATCCGTTTGCAATCTGGTTGCAGCTCTTTGAGCATCTTTTCTTGCCTTTGAACCATTCAACTCTAGAGCAGACTGGAGCTCGGCTCGCTCCAAATGTTCCTCCAGCTGTTCAGGTGTCATTTCTTGTGTTGCACTCGAGTCAGCACGCTGTTCTGAAACTGCTTGCACATTATTTTCAGACGTCGAGGCACTGATATTGTGGTCAGTGCGAGAAGATGAATCAACTGTGTTGGGTTTTGCTTCCTCCGAAATGGCAATTCGAGTTTTGGATGGGAGAGAAGTAGTAGCTACGCCCCTAGCCGGATTCGACGCTGGCTTCTTTTTCTTCTTATTTCCTGCCATTCTGATCAAGCAAGTTTCTGCGAATTTGAAAGGGGATGGAGAAGTAATCAAAATATGAATGGGGAGATGAAAAAATAATTATCCTCCTCTCCACCAAGTCCTGTGAATCATCGTTGACACCATACGAGTCATACTCCTACGTGCCCGGACTAGTGACGCGATACACGCGCTATACAGGCCCGAGCCGAAATGAACCGAACCGAGCAGTAAACAGTGACGCACAACACTTTTAATGCCCGACAACAACTCAAGAGTGTTGATAGTCTACCGCTTCAAGCTTGCAGCCATAGATTTGATTGCGTCGACATTGGATCATGAACTCCTCAAAACCTATCTTACCTTCCCTAACCTTTCTTAGTAGCGCGTGCGATATCTCCATCGCCTGCGATGCCTAACACTACGTCCAAGAATGGCCCCGGACCGCTTCCATCAAAGTTGTTCTTTGACACTTGGAACTCGTCAAGCACAGGTCATCAACGTGCAGAAAACCGTCTTTCCGGCAGCACCTCGTGGCGTCAGTCTCGAAGCTACAAATTATCTCACCAATTTCTGGATCCCTCCGGCGAAGGCGGGATCGGTCATAGGGCCGATCTAGTTGGGGCTGGAAGCGAGGACTTTAGAATGCATGGCAGCAAAGAGAATGGCAGCAGGGAGAAAGGAGCACAGGGGCTTCGGGAGCCTGGCTGTTCGGACATAAAATCCTCTTTGGTGTCCACGAAGAGAAAACAAGAGGACGTTGACCCTACTAATGAAAAGAGAAGAAGAATATCTCCAGATGACCGGTCACGAGATAGTGACGATATGAAACGAGTAATAATTCCCGACAATTTGTCAGATGCGCAACCTGCTCAGAGGGAGGCACCACGTTTATTTGCCGGTGTGACGATATATTTAAACGGGTCTACTGCACCGCTTGTGAGTGACCACAGGATCAAGCAACTTCTATCACAGCACGGGGGCAATATTTCTATTGCTCTCGGAAGAAAGACAGTTAGTCACGTCATACTTGGTGAGCGCGGATGTTTATCAGCAAGCAAAATTCAAAAAGAGATCCTTAAAACAGGAGGAAACGGCGTGAAATATGTGTCAGCTCATTGGTAAGTGGAGAGCAAGAGCTTATGGTTTTGCTGTCCTTTTGTCGTTCTAGATTCGCGAACCACTCCTTCTCCGGAAGTTTTAAACGGGCTTCGCCTATCGCTTTGACTTCTATTGGAAATGCGAGGTCAATCTCACTAACCGGATTAGGGTTCTGGATAGTATTGAGGCTGGGACAAGACTTCCAGAAGTGCAATACTCGGCTCTGAAACTTGCACATCAGAGTCAAAAAAGTGTGTATGGTTTGCTGAAGAACGGAATTATGGCAAGTCCTTCCACAGTTGGAAAGAATAATGAGAATTAAAAGTTTTTGGAACCATGTCCGTCCAATTAAACGGGCTCAAAAAATTTTGCCCTGGTGTTACGCTGTGCCAAGTGCGGTCTTCCAACCCCTAAATCCTCTCGCAGCTGGGGCCATCAACCGTGGCTTCCATTTGTTTGAGATGTCCCAGTACCAGAGAAAATTGAAACCTTGCAGGCTCGCATTGAGGTGCTTGTGCTGTTGTTGGCAAGCAGAAGCAGCGCCATGGTCGATGAGTGCTCAGACTTCTGGGGTCCATTATTGATCTACAATGCTCAACGCACCGTTCATCCGCAACAGCTGCATGACAGACGTGCATACGAGTGGATGCGGGGAGCTCGGCAAGGACGCTGGGTGGGGCTGGGGGCTGGAGCTGGGCCGGGTGGACTGTGCGGGCTACTGAAATCCACGGTTTGCCTTGGATAGGTATAGCAGCTTGGACACTGCCAGGACCTTCGGCCGGGAAGCGCCTGCGATTCGGTGACTGAATAGTGCCGTCAAAATCGATGATCGCTGTTACATCTGCGGGACCATGCCAGGATATCGTTTTCGGTGTCTAGCCAGCTTTTTGTAATTTTGAGGCACGGCGAATAACAGCGACTCTGTCCGAGGTGATACACACCGACTGTAGCGAATTGAGTCAGCCAAACAACCAGACGGCGGTCGCTTGTGCTAGAGGAATTGTTGTTGAGCGTCATTGTCAGCATCTTCATGGCCGCCTCTGGCTTAGCTGGAGTGGGAGTATTTGACTTTTTCCGATGCCTTCATTCCTCAACTCTCCGACGATCAACCGTTGGCCATCTGAGTTCAGTGATGTTACACTTGCATGCGCAAGCCGACGGATCGCTGCAGGACGAGATTATCAGTAAACCGTAAATGGGAGGGTGGATGGGCTTAGCGGTCTCCCCCAGCGGCCGGAAAGCCTTTCAAGCAGATCTTGAATTTGGGCAAGTCCCTGTGGTCAAGCTGTCAGGCATGGGTCCCTGATGTAGCGGGTGAAGGAAGGTCAGCTGGAGGGAACGATTGGTAGAGAGGCCGGTGGGCAGTGAGATGGTGTCCCCAGGGGAGACCAAGCGAGAAGGGCGATGGAGGCGGATTATTGGATGCTCAGAGCAGGGGAGAGGCTCGGAAGCCAAGCCGGGAAGAATTGACGATCGGGCCATGTCGCGCAGTCGCTGGCTGGCCAATCTTCACGATACCTTCTGATCCCTGACCTCACCAGCCTACCAGGTACTCGCAACTGTCGCCTATGGGGTTCCTTGAAAGGGCCAGCTCTGATTTAGCCTTTGGCACTTTTCCGCTGCTGGTCGATGTCAGATACGTGGCGGCCCTCACAGCCAGTGGTCGCGGGCTTTTCCCTCGTCTCCAACTCCACTTCCTACCTCCACCACTTTGTCCCACTGGCCTGTGGACGCCGTTGCTTTACCTCTACCACGCCGTCACGGTATTTCAGGTGACCAGACAAATGGTACGGAGGCCGCGGTCCACGGCCCACGGTCTTGCGGATTCCGAGCGAGCATCGTTCTCGCCTAGTTGGCCTACGATCCGCCTATTCCGGGTGCGCGATTCGAGGAGAGCGAGTCACACGTGATTAGAAGGACTACCCTGTAGAATCTCTTATCATCTCCAATCCTGGAAGAAAGCCAGCTGTCATTCAAGGCTCCACGGACGCCTCGCATCTCGCGATATTCAATGTCAGTCTGGCGCCATCCCCGGCCCGCCTTTCGAAGATTACACAGAGCATCGGAAAAAAGCTGCTTGCCGGGTGCGGCGCCTTAGTAGCCTCATGTTCCGGAAATCACCTGGATCTTTACCTCAGAAATGAAATGGCTGCTCTTCAACTTCCCTACGTCCGTTTCTCGGTCGAGGCTGTCATACTATTTAGATGTAGGGTCAACAATGTCAGGTTCCACGCAGCACTGCCCACACCATGGGTTACCCTGGTCCGCCTTTCGCCAATAGTTGTACCCTGACTGCCACGAAATATCGGTCAGTCCATCAAGGAGCCATCCCACCGTGAGGGAGGTCCGACTGCGACCAAGATTGGTAGGTTCGTTGTCAAGAAATACGCGGATCTTCGCATCATGAAATTCATTCATGAAAACAATTGCGATCACCTTCCAACATGTTTTGGATCTCGGAATGGGTAATGCTGCTTGAATGATTTACATCAATGCATGTGAGGTTATTTGCGCATTGCATAAATCCCTACCGCGATTCGTGCCCCACGCGAAGACATGCTAAAAGAGCAGACGCCCGTTAGCATGTCTGGTACCTGGAGCAAGGGCCATGGCAACATGATCTCTACGTAGCCTTGCCTACATCACGAGACCGTGAAAGCTAAGGAGAGTGTTGGACTTTCACGCTTCCGCCCATCGTGTAATGCACTTCTGAGCGGTACTGATGATCAACAGACACAGGGCCATCTTCACTTGCCGAGCAGTGTGGACGACGCCCTCGATCTTGACTTATCCCTTCGTAGATTAAGCGGCGAAGGGTTAATTTTCGGAATCCCAGAAAGGCTATCCAAGACCTTTCCGCTTGTAAAGTTTCGCCTCGGCTACGAGTGCGCTTTTCAAACTGGCCCTTAGTCTAAGACATTTCCAAAGCTTGACCAATTTTTGAATTGCTCTGTGACACCGTGAATGGACTTCCTCCGAGAAGCGGTGACCAAAGGGAACCAGGAATGTCGATCGGCCCTTCTGCCCGTCAAGCTGAGGGTGGGGCGCTGAGGACAATCGCCCGCTAATATGGCGGAGTTCGGACTCTTATTTGATCGTCTTATCATTGTGCTCTGCTAAATCCGAGCATGGACCCCATTGCATACCAGGGATTGTGGCTTTGCCTGGGTGTCCCTGTGCTCCCTGGATTTTGAAAGGGCTGAACCTTCGGCCCTCCAACAAAGGGGCCAGGGACTCTAGTTAGGACGCCGAACCAGGCACTCGCTTGTTCTAAGGTCATTTCTGGTCAAAGATTTCTGTCCGTGGATGTACGAGGGACGGCAATGTTGATTTTGGTCTTGATCCATTTTCGATTGTGTCCGGGCTTGAGGTCTATGCCTAACCTGATACCTGGGGTTCCCCTTTGGACCGATCTTGCTGTTCAGTCTTCCTGGCGACCGGCTAAGATCTGATACTGCCAGTGGAGCCTCGCCGATTGACCGCCTTGCCGCATATCTTGAAACCTCAACAGCGCAATTCCAAGGTTCTATTGTTGACAAAGGCGGGTACAGCATCTGATGTGGATGACATGAAGTCACTTGAGAAGGGGAGTTCGCATGGCTACCGCGTCTACGTGCAGTTGCAGGATGACGAGCGAAGAACAGTGGTAGCCGTTTGAGCCTCTCCCACCTGAATCCCTGATTGCTTTCTGCCCCTGCGCCGTCCAGATGTACCACGCTCCGTCCCGCAGAGCCATTGGCGCACTACCGCAAGTCCCTGGAAGAAGATGTAAATTCGCCAAACCACGTCTGGACCGCCCTCGATCGGATGTTCTCTAGTCTATGCAGCGATGAGCTCTCGCCATTGGCTTCCAGACCCATAGCCGCGGAGGGCTGCTCCAGGCCTGTGTTTGGCGTCCACAAAAAGGACATTGTTATTTTTCTAGATTTTTGAACGGGTAGTGCTGCGAAGCCGCTTGCCCGCTGTGTCAGACTGCTAACGAGCCCCGAGGCCCACCGTCTATGCGTGGGCGCTTATCCGTTGCGCTTAGTGAACTTGTTTCCTCAGACTCGTGGCTACACCAGCGGCTACGGTATGTTTTCTTCTTCAGATCGAGGAGCCGTGATTTTCGATAGGCTTTTCAAGTCTGGTGCGGTAGGATTGGAATTAGAATATTGGGGGGACAGCGCTTGCTGATCGATCTTGGGTTGATCAACATAGACCCTTGCCATTTGCGGCGCCCATCAGCGATTCGGTATTGGAACGGTACAGTACCGTCCCGCTTTTTACAGTACCCTCGTTGCTGCTCAACGGCGTGACACCAAACGGCCACACTGACAATTCAGCACTTGCTGCCTTGCGTGGTGGGAAGCAAGCAGCGATTCGACGCCAGCGATGACATCTGAGCCAGCGAGATTGCGTTGGCGTTGGAAGACCGGTTCTGTCAAAGGCCACGATGCCTCAACCGCTGCTTTACGGTTCCACGTGCCGTAGAGTTCGCTAACGACGTTTCCGGGAAGTGCAGGTGCCGCGGATACTGCTCGTCAAGAACAGCCTGGAAGGGCAAAGGTTGTTCGGAGTAAGCAGACAGACGATCCCTAACGCTGAACGCGCTGGGAGGGGAGGTAATTTACGGGAGAAGACGGTGCCTCGATAACCAATTTTTCCCTCCCGGTCGAAATATGGCCGGCAGGGTGGCGCGCTAACACAACCCACGGCTCACGGACCAGCACCACCATCCACCACCCACAATCCACCCAGACCCCAGCCTCTTCGTCTACCCCCCCTCCACTCACCCCAAAAACCCACCACCACGCCATCCACCTCTACCGCAAGCCCCAGCTCGACTCCGCCGTGCGTTTGCTGCCCACTGCTTTCTCGCTGCCGCCGCCTTTCTTCGCTCCACTCTTATCCTCGCCCTGCTGCACTGCTGCCGCCGACGCCGCCCCAATGCTCTCCACCAACCTCCTCTTTTGATCTCCTCTAGGTGCAGGGAGGACATGCTTACACGCATCTTGCTCTTCATCTTTTGATTCTTCACCTTCGTCAATCGCGCCTCGAGGGTTCGCCGTGCCTGGCTGCCGTTTGATGTCAATCCTTCTCCCGCCATAGATTCCGTTTTTGCTTCGTTCTAGCGTATCTTACCCGCCAAAATCTGCTACGACTTTGACGACCCGTGACGAGCTTCCCCTGCGCCTTTGTCGCCAAAAGCCAAAACTTCTTTGGAAACAAAAGTCATTCTGCTGTCTTGACAATCCTCGTTATCGCGGCTCTCAATATCTGCAATACCACGCTCCGTCTCCCTCCATCTTAGCCTTCCTCGACGAGAGCACGCCCACTGGATCTTGAACTGGCTCTCTGTTGGGCATAACGCGCGGAGGAAGCGGCTTTTCTCAGAGTGCATCTCACGAAACTCGACTTTCACCCTCGTCTCACTGCCGTTGTGGTGCGCAAGAGCGTCTGCCCACAGGCTCAATTGAGCCGTCCCGAATAATACCCTTCCAAAGAGGCGAGCCATCTTGAGAGGACGTGTGAGACCCTAATGTGCTCATTATCCCCATAAAACTCGCCTTGTGAAAGACAGCAATTCAGCCACTTATTTACAAGCTTGACTTCCTAGAGGGTTGTCCATTGGCTTTCCTGCACCCTGGCCATTTTCGGTACATACCCGCAACCTTTGTTTCGCACGTCAGAGCTTTTGAATTGCGACATCAACCACCAGCATATAAGACCAAAGTCTGACACTGAAAGGAAAGGCCCACTTGACCTTCCATTACCTTCAATATGAACCACACTTCATCATACTTGGATATGCATCCATCGCATCTGTCATCTGCACAGCCTTACGCCTCACAGGCTGCAACAACAGGGGGAATATCGCATTATTCACACTATCAACAGCCGCCTGTACTTCAACCAAACGTGACCAATTATGCAACCACTCCCAGCTCATATGCGCCGTACGCTTACGCCAATGGTGTCACTTCCCCACATTCAGGAGCACAACCTTCAGGCGGAATGCCCTCTCATTATCCCTCGCTACCAGGTAAGCTACATTTCGCAGCGGCCAAGTTCTTTGTGCTAACGCAATTGGAGCCATGGCGGCTCCACCACACGGCTACCCTGGGGGTCTCCCAGGACCACCGCAAAACCAGCACATGTTTGATCAAACTGGTCAAACCGGCCCCCCTGGGGTAAAGCCCCGAGTGACAGCTACCTTGTGGGAAGATGAAGGCACTCTCTGCTTCCAGGTTGAAACACAAGGGGTCTGCGTTGCACGAAGAGAAGGTATGTATGGACATCTCTCATTCCTCAAGGAGCAGACGGCAAATTGTCTTTCCATATCGGAAAACAGGTAGCTAACGAAGTATAGACAATCACATGATCAATGGCACAAAGTTACTGAACGTTGCCGGCATGACAAGAGGACGCAGAGATGGTATACTAAAAAGCGAAAAACACCGTCAGGTCGTCAAGATTGGACCTATGCACTTGAAAGGGGTCTGGTAAGTATTCAGATCATCAATCGTGCAAAGTTTCGGTGCTGATACTCCGAAGGATTCCTTTTGAGAGAGCCTTGGATTTTGCTAATAAAGAAAAAATTACGGAAAAGCTGTATCCCCTGTTTGTGCACAACATTGGTGGTCTGCTCTACCATCCCCAAAATGAAAGAGGAACCAGCGCGTTGGCAAATGCGACTTCCGAGAGACGTCGAGCCGACAGCAATGCACCAAGGCCGCCAACAGGCTCCCAGCCGCCGGCTCTGCACCATCATCATTCCATGATGAATCCTACTGGTCCGAATCCGACTCAATCGCCTCACTCTATCGCACCACACCCCGGCTCAAGTCGGCCAGGAATCGACAGAGCCCACACCATGCCAACTCCACCTGCCAGCGCTTCCAGTGTTGTCGGCATGGGCGGGCAATCAAACTCATACGAATGGTCTCAACCAAATCTGGCAACAAACGTTTCGGGTACCCAGCCTCTCTCTATCGACACGGGAATGGGAAACCCTCGCTCAATGCCGAATACGCCTGCAACTACGCCTCCAGGGACGAGCTTGCCGAACATGACCCCCTATTCAGGGCAGCAACACTTTGATCAAAAATACTATTCTGGCCCTCCATCTTCTCAGACTTCCTACAGTGCGCAGCCAACAATCACTCAGCAGAACATGGCCCGTTTCGGTCAGCCGATGGCTTCCAGCACCTATTCCAAAAGTGACATGGGTCCTCCGTCACTGAGGGGGAGTGGCTCCGGTGCAGATGCAGACAACAACGACATAAAGCAAGAAGCATATCCCCAAAGCTCGACTCTAGGCCAGGTTGGTCATGGCCACACCGAAGGTGAAACCGAACAGGAGCATGAGAGCGATTTTGCGAACAACGCAACCCCGAGCTATGCCACAGCTCGTAGTTCGTACGCTTACGGAGCTGGAACAAACGTGGGATCGCTGCATTCCGAGCACAATCAAGTCTCTCCCGAGCTAAATGGCTCTCCTCACCAAGATGGATCTGGAAGAGGTACTCCTCGCACCACCAATAGCCAGACGCAATGGAATCCGACTGGATATACCACACCGCCCCGACAGGCTACCTCGAGTAATCTCTACAGCGTGATGAGTGATCCACGAAGCAACGGCACCAATGGAAGCGCCAGTGATTCTTATGCAGCTTCGTCCTATTCTGCTCCAGCGATGAACGGACTCCAAACCTCGAACAAGCGTTCTAGGGAAGATGACGATGCGGACAATGGTGGTAGACCTGGAAGCCAGGGACTTGATCCATACGAACTTAAGCGGCGGCGGACCCTCCGCGAAGACACCTCTACTCAACCGCTTGGAGGACTTTCTGCTGTCCAAGGTATCAAGACTGGAGCGCCTATGTCGCGACGACGATGACTCATCTGACGTCGACGGATCCCATTTCTGTACCCGTGATTTCTCTGTTGCCAGATCAGTCGATGAGATTTAAACTTCCCGGAGTCAATGGACATCTTTCAGAAGCGCATAGCAAGCGATTTGAGCGTCACCCTCTTCCCTGGACTTAATTGGTTGCGAGATACGAATCACCTATAGTGCATCACAGCTTTTTCTGAATAGCCACGACCTCATCTACCCTCCGCTCGAAAAATATAAAGACCATGAAGACTTTTGTACTTTCTGATACGGCCTGTTCAAGAACTCCATACCTTCATTATGAGCTCTTCTACAGCGGATTTTGCATGACACGACCTGAAATGACACGAATCTCCTTATTGAAACGCGCTACTTTCCGAACGCACGTCCCGTATTTGCTCTCAAAAAGACCTTTATCTTTTGTTGTGGTCAAGAGAAGCTAAAACACGGACGAGACTTACGACTTTCCTAAGACGGCTTTACGGATTTATGGGACACGCAAAACATGGTAGGATGTGGACGGATGGTGAGCTTTTGGCATTTTATTCTGCAGCAAGGACGTACAGTGGATGAATGTGAGACATGTCTTCTTGACTATGAATCCGTCGTTCTTCTCGAGGATAACCAAGGTACTGTGGACGAAGGCAGCAGTCCGGCGAGCAAACAGCAATGAAGTCAGTAGTCTGGTAGCTGCCACGAAAAGCTTGTTTAAAAACCCCGTCCTCTAAGTATCATTCATTCTAATAATAGATCGGAGCTCGTTTTCATCGAAGTCTGACTTGTAGCCTTTAGCCGGACCCTCGTAGGCCTCATTTGGCGTGAAATAGAAGCTGCCCGCACACTTATCGCTTCTGGATAAACTAGTTCCAACGCTTCTTGCTTGAGAGCTCTACGTGTTAGATAATAAAGTGATACAGAATCTGACGTTGCAAACAGATTGCAAACTGGATCAACAGGATGGAGAGCAAATTTTGTGTAAGCGTGCCCCATATTCCTCCTGGAATGGTCTCCCGATGCGGTATCATCATGCGGGGATGGCGGAGGTGAATCCTGTGATTTGGAGTGAAGAACGCACAATGCGGCTCAATCATTCTCTGGACCTAGGCCTTTTAAAGGCCATCCACATGCTTGTTGGAGGCGAGATCCTTCAGTCAACACGTGAAATTCTCATACGGCGGGAATTAGCTTGAAATGAGGCAGATGCCGCATGATGAAGCGCATTCACAATTTTCAGAGCTCCGCCAGTGTCTTGGTTCTAGCTCTACAAATCGACGAATCCAAGCTCTCAGGAAGCTTCATTCAGATTTAAGCAATGACGGTAATTATTAAGACTTTTGTACTTTAGCCAATGCTTACAATGAGCTGCAGACTCCGAAGTCAATGGCCTCAATCAGATTACCGAGCTTTTGTTCGCAACAGTCCCGTTCTACTATGACCGTCCTTCTCGCAGAGCAGTTCAAACATGCCTACGCGCAATCCTACATCGCGATTCTCAAGGCCTCGAAAGCCTACACCTTGTGTCCAAGTTTCTCAAGACCGAGTCCTCCAAACGAACCATAGCTTCTTCGGATGCTCTAGTCTTACTGGAGTGGTGTACCGTTGTACAACAAGAATACCCAAAGCACCATGACCTTTTTGATGCTTCTTATACTTCCATTGTCCATGCAACTGCCTTGTCTTTCGAGAAATGCGTTGCACCATTAGCCAGAAGTGGTGTGAGACACTCTGCTACGTTGATCGCCCGTCGAGGCTTCAGATGTGTTTTGAAGAACAACCAATTACGAGAAAAAGCCACCCAGATCGCTGTATCAGAGCTTACGGGAAAGACGCCTATCCGGGAAAATGCTCCTCTACTCGGTGTCATTGCTGGGGTTAGCGCACGGATACCAGCGCAAAAGGATGTTTTAATGACTTACAAATCCGCTTATATATCCTTCTATAAGACGGTAATTCTTGGTTCCAAAACCTCTGTCCCCGAGCATATTGCTAAGGGCTTAGATGATTTCTTCACTTCTTTCGTCGGTCAGGAAGATATCACGCAAGACATTTTGCCGTCGTTTGAAAAGATTGTGTTGAGGTCTCCCGAGATAGTCCTCGACGGACTCATTCCCCATCTAGTGCAGTCACTACCGCCTTTGGTTGATCTGTCAGAAACCCTACAGAGATTGCTGTTGCAACCATTGCTTGCATGCGGAAAATTCAGTAACTCCATGGTTCGGGAAGGCTCATACCTGGCTTTTGAGGCTTGGATTCAAAGGTGTCATGACGAAAACTATCTTGCTAAGATCTCGAATGATCTGCTCACTGCTTTCAAATCCCTTAAAGCTTCCAACAATGAGCAAAAAGTGTTACTTGCTCGCTTCTTAAGCACTCTTCCGCGGTGCTCTAAAACATCTCAGATAGTGGTAACAGAGCTGACGGTGCCTACATCCAAAGAAAGTAATGAAGCAGTCATAGAAGCCTCTGCTGGTGCCTTGTGCTTCCACCTAGCTCACCGACTTGTGCATGGCTCCCCGCTGGACAAGAATGCCACGGACTTGGTGATCAAAGGCTGCAGCGATAAGAGGCCAGGGGTCAGACGAGCGTGGTGCCTGAAGCTAAGTACTTCAATATGGCCCGTGGACACTGCAAAACTCTTAGCTCCCGGAAGTAAGGATTTCACAACCAATGTGGTCGAGAAAATGCAGGAGACATTTAAAGATATTCTTGCGAATCCAATTTCTACAGTATCGTCAGGTTTGATCTTGATCGGGTATATCCTTGTGGCACTTGTGGGATCAAAATTCCGAGATCATCCTGAATGGCCCTTTGGCTTCAAGAAGGACGGCATTCTCAGTCACTGTCTGGTCTTGTCGCCAAAGCCATCGTTCTTGCTAAGCTCGAAAATTTACACAAAATTGAGCAAAGTCGAAGAATTACAGTGGCTGACTGCGGCCTTGAAGAGCGTGGTTTCTGATATGGGGAAAGGAGATGACAGTATAATGATTGCTTGGGCAGAAGCTATGATCTATCTCCTCACAGCACCAGATTTACCTTCGGCCGCACGTCAATCTACCAAGTCTTCGCTGACGGGCGCATATCGATCCTTTCCGTCCTTAGTTGGACAGGCGATCATTTCTGGATCATGGCAATGGTTACGCTCCCTAGCTTCTCAAGAGAAGGATAGTGTTGCGGTGCAATCAAAAGGTGGCAATGCCAGGCTCTATGAAGCCATTTCATGCATTACCTTACGCCCGAGCGCTTGGAAAGACCATGGACTTGAATTTCCCCGACGAGTATGTCAAGATCAAAGTCTGTCTTTGCTTGTCCTCTGTAGCGGAGGCCTTGTACCGCGTCTTGACTGGATCGAATTGTCCCTCGAAATGGGCATTGATCCAGGGGCACTGGCTCAAGAACGAAGCATGGAATGCATGGCTCTCATAAAAGGCCCATTCGACCATTACCCAAAATCAAATTCTCTATCACTAATTCGCTCCTCGGCCTGTAGTGCGGCCGCGCAACTGGCCTTTATTGCACCTGATTCCTTCATCCCTCTGTTGGTAGACCAATTTCAAAGAGATCTAGATTCAGCGCTCTTGAGTGGCATAAGCCCCCTTGATGTTGCCATTGCTAAAACTCCAGACGGAGTTGTTTTTGTTGATGTTCTCAGCTCCAAGGGTCCCTCGACTTTGACTGACAAGAATGTGAAGGATTACGATACCCTGAAGTGGGAGGAGGAATTGAGAGCTCAGGTAGCCCAAAAAAGGGGCTCACAAAAGAAGCTTACAGCAGACGAGCAAGCAAGAGTGAACGCTCAGCTGACAAAGGAGACCGAGATTCGAGCACATATTCGTACGTTGCAAGGTTTTATGGAACGAGGAGCCGGTTTCATTCAAAGTCTGGCCACTGGTCCACCGATAGACGCAGCATCATGGTTCAGTAAAGGCGTTTCCGCCCTGATCAAAGCCATCCAATGCGATGCAGAGCTAGTCACTGATGGCTTGATAACAAATGTCTATCTAGCTTGCTCCGAACTCTGTTCAGTTCGCTTGGGGGAACTCCGGAAGTTTGTTGGTGTGGCTGCCCTCAGAGCTACTAATAAGTGCAGACTTTCTCCTGACTATGAGGTTGAGCATCTTGGCGATTTGATTCTTAGAGTACTTTATCGTTTGCGCTTTGCAGCAGAGCAACTTTCCTTTGACGCTGTGACAGTAAGCTATGTCTTGCCGCTTCTGCTTCCAATCCTTGAAAATGGTGGCATTGGCTATCTTGGAGATGAGAACGCGGAGTCACAAGTCTTGCTCGCTCTTGAATTTCTCAATTTCCATGCCGAGGCGTGCTCAGAGCGACATCTTCCTCGCGCTGAGGTCATACGTTGCCTCGTGCAGTCTATGGAGAGGTATAATCAACATCATAGACTAATTCGGGACACTCTTATGGATCTTTGCGGATACGCGTCCCCGAACATTACGAACAGAGAGCTCGCAATCCTCCTCCAAGGCTGTACGGTGTCTGATCCTACAGTTCGGAACGCAATATTGCAGGTGGTCCAGGCTCAGATCGACTTGACCGACTTTGAATTCTCCAAGGAGATATGGCTTTGCTGTCATGACTCAAAGGAGGACAATGCTGAGATCGCTAATGCTATCTGGGAAGAGAACGGACTTGATGTTGACGAATCTTCAGTGTACGAAGTGCACTGCTACTTAGCAGAAAAAGATAGGTCAATCAGAGACGCTGCTGCCGGTGCTGTTGCCCATGGAATCGAGGAGAATCCGGCAACCTTCACACACGTCTTACAAAAATTGCAGTCCGGATACATAGACGCAGCTAAACCTGTTGCTCCGCAGAAAGACAAATATGGCATGATCAAGCATGTCGAGAATGAAGACAACTGGTATCTCCGTAGCGGAATCGCGTTAGCTTTCAAGGCTATGTCAATAATTTTCGAGCCAAATTCAATTCTTCCTTTCATGCAGTTCTCAATTCGTGAGGGGCCGTTGACCGATCGGAATGGCACTGTGCGCTCAGAAATGGTTGACTCAGGGATGAGACTTATTGCGCGAAAGGGCAATGAGCAGTTGGAGCCTCTTATGAAGCTGTTCGAAGATACTCTGGAGTCATCCGACAAACAATCGATTCAGTCCGACTGGGTTAGCGAAGCTGTCGTCTTACTGTACGGCTCTTTAGCGCGACATCTGAGTCAGGAGGATGCTCGAGTGTCAATAGTCATACGGAGGCTTCTCGGTACCTTAAGTACACCGTCAGAATCTGTGCAGTATGCAATTTCCGGTTGCCTGCCTCCATTAGTTCAGTTAGTCAAGTCCGATGGTGCCGCACTGGTTCAAGAGATGCTCGATCAGGTTGTGAATGGAAAAACCTACGCCGCCCGCCGAGGGGCAGCGTATGGTCTCTCTGGTCTTATAAGCGGAATGGGAATCTCAGCTCTCCGGGAGACTCGCGTACTCGGGGTGCTCCATGCTGCAATCGAGAACAAGAAGAGTGCTGATCAGAGACAAGGTGCTCTCTTTGCCTACGAAGTGTTGTCGACAACCTTGGAACGAAAGTTTGAGCCCTATGTTATCCAGCTCCTGCCTCAGTTACTAGCCGCTTTCGGAGATCCTACCGCCTCTGTAAGGGAGGCATGTCTGGACACCGCCAAAGCCTGTTTTTCTGGGTTGAGCTCTTTCGGTGTGAAAAAGGTTCTCCCTCAATTATTGGAGGGTCTGGAGGAGCCGCAGTGGAGGAGCAAGAAAGGCGCTTGTGATCTACTTGGGGCAATGGCTTATTTGGATTCTCAGCAACTTGCAAACAGTCTCCCAGCCATTATCCCACCGCTGACAGGTGTACTCAACGATAGTCACAAGGAAGTACGAGGATCGGCCAATAGAAGCTTAGAGCGTTTCGGAGAAGTCTTGAGTAACCCCGAGGTCAAGAGCTTGGTCGACATTCTACTCAAAGCTCTCAGCGATCCAACAAAATATACCGATGAAGCTCTAGACTCACTTATTAAAGTCTCTTTTACTCACTATCTTGACGCGCCTTCGCTAGCCCTTGTTGTGCGGATACTTGAGCGTGGGCTGAACGACCGTTCAGCTACCAAGAAGAAAGCGGCTCAGATAATCGGAAGCTTGGCGCATCTGACAGATCGTCGTGACCTTATATCCCATTTACCTATGCTTGTTGCTGGGTTGCGCGGAGCAAGTGTTGACCCTGTGCCAGCCACTCGAGCAACTGCATCCAAAGCACTTGGCTCCTTAGTCGAAAAGCTTGGAGAGGATACCTTACCGGACCTCATCCCAAGCTTGATGGCAAATCTGAAATCGGATTCCGGGGCTGGCGACAGACTTGGTTCAGCACAAGCTTTAAGTGAAGTTCTTGCTGGTCTTGGGACGACTCGCCTTGACGAGACTTTGCCGACTATATTGCAAAATGCGTCAAGCTTGAAATCTTCTGTTCGAGAAGGCTTCATGACGCTGTTCATTTTTCTTCCAGCTTGCTTTGGAAACAGTTTCGCAAACTATCTCAGCAAGATTATTCCTCCGATCCTCAGTGGGCTGGCGGATGATATTGAGGCAATACGGGACATTTCGTTACGTGCTGGCAGACTCCTAGTCAAAAACTTCGCGACAAAAGCCATCGATCTGCTGCTTCCAGAGCTACAACGTGGCCTTGCAAATGACATGTATCGGATTAGACTCAGTTCTGTCGAGCTTGTTGGTGACCTTCTGTTCAACCTTACTGGCATTAGCAATAAGACCGAGACCGATGAGGACGACGAAGGGGCTGTAAAGGCCGGGCAATCTTTGTTAGAGGTTCTAGGAGAGGAGAAGAGGAATAATGTCTTATCCTCTATCTATATTTGCCGATGTGATACCTCAGGACTGGTTCGAAGCGCAGCGATAGCGGTCTGGAAGGCCCTGGTCGCGACTCCAAGAACTCTAAGAGAGCTCATTCCCACATTGACGCGGCTCATTATCGGTCGCTTGGCGAGCGCGAATATGGAGCAGAAAGTCATTGCTAGTAACGCCTTAGGTGAGGTCATACGCAAGGCAGGTGAGGGAGTCCTGGCGACTTTGTTGCCAGCGCTCAACGAGGGACTGCAGTCGTCAACAGATGCAGATACAAGACAGGGCATTGCTATTGCCCTACGTGAAGTCATTGCTGCCACCTCCCCAGAAGCGCTTGAGGACTACGAAAAACTTCTCATTGGCGTTGTCCGCACGGCACTTGTCGATCAAGACCTCAAGGTACGAGAAGCCGCAGCTGAAGCATTTGACTCGCTCCAACAAACCTTCGGCAAGAGAGCTATTGATCAGGTGCTTCCATACCTTCTGAACTTGCTTCAGGACGAAGAAGAAGCCCAGAATTCGCTGTCTGCCCTCCTGACATTGCTCAACGAAACCACTCGGGCAAACATCATACTACCAACCCTGATTCCCACACTCATTGCATCCCCCATATCTGCATTCAATGCACGGGCTTTGGGCTCCCTCGCTCAGGTTGCCGGCCCATCAATGACAAGACGACTTCCAGCCATACTGAATGCTCTCATGGATAACATTGTCTGGGTAAGAGACGACGAGTTGAAACGAGCCCTTGGTAACGCCTTCGACTCGGTGTTGAATTACGTGGATGAATTTGATGGCCTTAATTCTGCGATCAATGTCATGCTTGGATTTATGAAACATGATGATCATCTCAAGCGTGCCGCTGCAGCCTCTCATCTTGCCATTTTCTTCTCTAAGGCGACTGTCGACTTCTCCCGCTACGATCAGGACCTGATTCGCGTTCTTCTCATCTCTTTCGATGACCGAGACGCTGAAGTTGTAAAAGCTGCATGGACAGCGCTCAATCAATTAACATCGAAACTTAAAAAGGAGGAGATGGAGTCGTTGGTTATCCCATCAAGACAGGTATTGCGTCAAGTTGGCGTTGCTGGAGTCAATTTACCGGGCTTTTCCTTACCGAAGGGAATCAATGCTGTGCTGCCTATCTTCCTCCAAGGCCTGATGAATGGAACTATAGATCAACGGATTCAAGCATCTCTAGCGATTTCTGATATCATTGACCGCACAGAGCCTAACGCGCTGAAGCCTTTCGTCACACAGATTACAGGTCCACTGATTCGAGTGGTGTCTGAACGCTCAGTGGACGTGAAATGTATTCTGCTCCCCTATCTTACATATTTCAGATGCTAAGCTTCTCATAGGTGCAATTTTACATACCTTGAACCAGCTACTAGAGAAAATTCCTATCTTCTTGAGACCGTTTTTGCCTCAGCTGCAGCGGACATTTACGAAGGCGCTCGCAGACCCCTCCAGTAGCGTTCTCCGGGATCGAGCTGCCAGAGCATTGGGAACCCTAATCACACTTACACCGCGAGTGGATCCGTTGATCACAGGTATTCCAGACCAACTGTGTCAATTTTAAAAGCTAATAACTCGCCAGAGCTTATAACTGGGTCAAAGACAAAAGATCCGGGGGTGAGAAATGCTATGCTCAAGGGTTTACATGAAGTTGTGGACAAGGCGGGCTCAAACATGAACGATGGCTCCAAAGAGTCAATCCTCGGGCTCATTGACGTGCAGCTGAACGATCAGGATGGTATGTTAATCGGTCTATCAAGAGATCCTGCTAAGTCGATCAGATGCTATGGCCGTTACAAACGCTCAGCTACTTGGGGCTTTGATAAAAGTCCTTCCCAGTGTCAGCGCTGCAGCACTTGTAAAGTAAGCAGAGCGATTTGACTTTTGCAATGACCTTCTAACACTTTGATCGTAGGAACCGTGCGCTGGTTATGCCGCCCAACAACTTCTCCATCCTAGCGCTCAACGCAATCCTCGTCGATTCCCCTTCCTCGCTCACACATTCCTTGTCTACAGAGTGTTGCGCCGTCTTATGTCAAGGCGCAATAAGCGGCAATGTAAGCTCCGAATTTAATTTTGCAATCCCCATCCCACTAATTCTTCAAAAGCCATCGATTCAAGAGCAGTCTTTGCTCGCTGCTGGCAAACTTCTAATGCTCGAAAATTACACCTGCGAACCAGAAATACTCCAAGAGATCCTCCAAACTTTGGCAGCCTCAATCCAACCAGGCAAACCAACTGATACCCGTCGAATATCCCTTGTTGTCGTCCGTACTGTCGCGCGCGAGAAGCCCCAGTACACGAAACACAACTTGAAAACTCTTATTCCGCCAGTCTTTACGAGCGTTCGAGATCTTATTATACCCATCAAGCTCGCAGCAGAAGCCGCCTTCTTGGAGTTGCTTTCAGTTGCGGAAGAGGATTCGTCTGTTCTTGAAGCTTATTTGGCAGGGCCAGGGAAAGATCTACCAGTAGGAACAAAGAGAAGTATGCAAGATTACTTCAAGAGGGTAGCATTGAAATTAGGCAGTCAGGCAAGGGATAGGAAGGATGCCGAGGAAGGAGGAGGGGGCTTGGGATTAAGCAAGGATGAGGAGGAAGATGAAAAGGAGATTTGGAGCGTCGGAAAGCCTGGAGTCGGAACGAACGGGTTCACAGAGGAATAGGGAATAGTACTATGCGGGAGAGATAGCACTGCCAGCGAGCAGTCAGCGCGAACAAGCAGAATCTGCGGCATAGGTTGAAGCATCTTGGCGGTATTCAACCTGATTCCATTTTACACGTCAACTAGAATCCTCATGAACCAATAGAATACATTAAAAACTAAGTGAAATTATTACAATAAACACATAGGTAGACGGCTAAGGCTAAAGATTCGGAGGCTACCTTTCTCCTCGACCAAAAGCCCTAAGCCCTACCATGCGTTTTGAGCTAGCGCATCCGCGATCCAGCCCGAAACTCCTCACTTGTGCTCAATCACGATATTCAACCCACCTCAGACAATCGACGACAACGACCCCACGGACATCCAAATCATCATGTGAGCAAATTGGTCCTTTTCGGTCGGAACCAAATCCATTGTCATTCAACTTGTCGACTGAAACAAGCGAACGGTCCTCCCTCGTTCTCAGTCCTTGCACCTCTCCAATCAACTATATCGTGACGTTATAATAGCACTGACTAACCTTCAATTCCTTTTCTAGGGTCAATCTACGCACCCAAAAGCGCCTCGCAGCCAGCGTTGTTGGATGTGGCAAGCGCAAGATCTGGCTCGACCCGAACGAACAGAATGAAATCTCGAACGCCAATTCTCGCCAGACCATCCGCAAGCTTGTCTCTGATGGCCTCATCATCCGCAAACCTGTCGTTGTGCACTCGAGGGCAAGAGCTAGAGAACTGAATGCGGCGAGGCGGATTGGACGACACAGGGGATATGGAAAGAGGAAGGGTACCAAGGATGCCAGAATGCCGAGGTAAGTCGACACACCTACTGCTGAAACACAAGATTGTGTCTCTCTTGTTGAATGTTTGTGAAATTTAGTAAATGACTAACATTATGGTCAACAGTCAAGTTCTCTGGATGCGTCGACAACGTGTTCTTCGTCGTCTCCTGGTCAAGTACCGCGCCGCCGGCAAAATTGACAAACATCTCTATCATGAACTGTACCACTTGAGTAAGGGTAACACTTTTAAGCATAAGAGAGCGCTTGTTGAACATGTGAGTCTTTGACCCCTCACCTTTTCAATTCGTCAAATCACTATATCCCACGGGGCTCCGCTGTTGACTAAACCTATCTCCATCAGATCCACAAAGCCAAAGCCGAGAAGCAACGTGAGCGGATACTCAAGGAAGAAATGGATGCCAAACGTGCCAAGACGAAGGCGGCTCGCGAGAGGCGGCAAGAACGTATCTCGGCAAAGAGGAATGCGTTGGCAGGTGGTGATGAGGATGAGAAGAAGGAGTAGAGCAAATGATAGCGCTAGAGACGGACGAAGTTGCAAGGAGTATCACGCATATTCAAGGCGCCTGATGATGAAAGGCCAAGATTCGGTTTAGATGCGCCCTAGTATCATTACGAGATGTTGAAACTCTAAATGTCCATTAGTGCCATTGAAATGAATGACCGATTGATGCTCCGAAAGCCGTATGTATCTCAGGGCGCTTAAAAGAAATATCACTTTCTTGTTCAAAAGCATAGAGCTTTGGTTCGTGGATTTTGACACCATGTGTCTCAAATTCAAGAGGAACAAAGCGCTCTATTCCTATGATCTTGTTATCTTGCTTGTGATTGGCCGTTGGCCAATCAAGGTAAGATTCCAAGAATTGGTGACTTCCTTAACCTTCTTAACAAACAATGAGACTGATACAGTACGGCACTGTAAATTAAGAGAATCTGGAGCTTTTGTATTGATGCACAATGCTCCAACGTAGCTGTCAATACTTGGCTCGTGACTTTCGGGAACATTAGGGAATAGAACCCTCCGCCAATAGCGTCCATTCCACCGGCCTATTTTCCAGCACATGTTCTTGAACTCATCAATATTTTGAATTCCCTGATTCAAGATATTGAAGAGCTTTAGACTTGCGACTTCTACCTTTCAGCTTTCTTTTAGTCCTAAGCACGGTTTTCGGACGCGCAGGCCAAGAGCCACGCGCTCCCCAACCACCACCTTTTCATTCTTAACCACCGGTTCTACAAGACTGCTGAAAATCCATACAAGATGGCCTCTAGCCGCCCGGCCGCGACTATGTTGAATACGCTCTCTCGGAGCAGTAGGCAGCAAACATTTTCGCACTCCAGATGGAGCTGTTTATCGCAAAAGCCACAGTATTACCTGAGTAGGAGGCATAATTCTAATTCGGCATATTTGGAAGCTCAGAATAAGGTGCCTCTGACTCGTCTCTCGGCTCTGGAAGTTAAGTTACTTACATGATTCAGCTTCTATCCGGCCATCTAGAGACCGTAGACCCCACCGTCTATGAGATAGTACAAAAGGTAAGTTGGATCTCTCCGGACACAGATGGGTTGGCATTGATAGTCCAACGTAGGAGAAAAGAAGACAGAAGAATTTCATCAACCTGATACCATCAGAGAACTTCACATCTCAAGCTGTGTTGGATGCCTTAGGCAGTGTTATGCAAAGTCAGGATTCACATCGTCATTTAGGTGTCATGGACTGAATGTATTGCAGACAAATATTCCGAAGGCTATCCTGGAGCACGATATTATGGAGGCAATGAATTCATCGACGAATCGGAGACGCTCTGTCAGAAGCGAGCTCTGGAGACCTTCGGTCTTGACGAGAAAGAATGGGGAGTTAACGTACAAGGTCTGTTCCTTCAATTCTTCATTTGTAATTCATCTTATCATTAATGCATCTTCCAGCCCTCTCCGGATCCCCGGCCAACCTCATGGCCTACTCCGCCGTTCTCAACTCCCATGACCGAATTATGGGTCTCGACCTCCCTCACGGCGGCCATCTCTCCCACGGCTACCAAACCCCGACCAAGAAAATCTCCGCCATATCTAAGTACTTCGAAACGCTCCCCTACCGCCTCGACGAGAAAACCGGGCTAATCGACTACGCCAAGCTCCGCGACCTCGCCCTTCTCTACCGGCCCAAGATCATCATCGCGGGCACCTCCGCCTATAGCCGTCTGATCGACTACCCCCAAATGCGCGCCATCGCCGACGAGACCGGCGCCTACCTCCTCAGCGACATGGCGCACATCTCCGGCCTCGTCGCCGCCGGCGTCATCCCCTCCCCCTTCGCCTACTCCGACATCGTCGTCACCACCACGCACAAATCCCTCCGCGGGCCCCGGGGCGCCATGATCTTCTTCCGCAAGGGCGTCCGCCGCACCGACAAGAAGGGCAACCCGGAGCTCTACGACCTGGACGGTCCGATCAACGCGAGCGTCTTCCCCGGACACCAGGGCGGCCCGCACAACCACACAATCACCGCGCTGTCTGTCGCGCTGAAGCAGGCCCAGAGCGAGACGTTCAAGGAGTACCAGCGGATGGTGCTGGAGAATGCGAAGGCGTTTGCCGAGCGGTTCGGGAACGGCGCGTACACGGGGGGTCTGGGATACAATGTGGTGAGCGGCGGGACGGACAACCATCTCGTGTTGCTGGATTTGAGGGATAAAGGTGAGCCAGCCTCCATTTTCATTCTTACCCTTCTGTCGAGTGTGTTTGTTCACGAGTGTCCAAAAATTTTTTGTTTAATTCCCTTCTGTCACTCCTCCCCCCTTTCCCAAATGGGCCTATCCCTTTTCCCCCGCCTTACCAACTAACAAACATACAACCAGGCATTGACGGCTCCCGCGTCGAACGCGTCCTCGAACTCTGCTCCGTCGCAGCCAACAAGAACACCGTGCCCGGGGACCGCTCCGCCCTCATCCCCGGCGGTCTACGCATGGGCACCCCTGCCATGACGACCCGCGGCTTCCTTCCCGCGGATTTCTCGCGGGTGGCGGAGATCGTCGACCGAGCGGTCCGGATCGCGATCAAAGTTGATAAGGATGCGAGGGCGGAGGCGGAAGGGAAAGGGGTGAAGGGGAAGGGGGCGGGGACGAGGAAGGTGTTTATGGAGTATTTGGGGGAGGGGGAGGGGGTGAGCGAGGTGTTGGGGTTGAGGAGGGAGGTGGAGGAGTGGGTGGGGACTTTTGGGGGGTTGGAGGGGTAGAGGTGGGAGGGGGGGGAATAAACGGAGGGGTCCAGAAATGGAAGGGGCGGGGGGATGCGGATGGTGATTTTTGAGCTTTTTCAAGATTTTGACCGGGAAGTTTTCTTGTCACTGGTTATAGATTTTTCCCATTTCCCCATCGTTCGGGCCTGCGGAAAACATGATAACGTCGATTCCGATTCCGATTCTGGTTCCGGGCTTGAGGAAGGGGGGGCGAGTGCGAGTGGGGGCCCGCCGGGGGCGGAGTGGCCCGACATGGCAGCCCGAACAGCGTTTTATATACGGAGTATGGGGGCCGCAAACACACCGACTGAAACCATGATATAAGAAAATATATATATCATGAAAGGGGAAGGATGGGGGGGGAGGCAATTTTCCAGTTTCAACACACAATGGAGCCTGGCCTCGCCTCGCCTTCTTCTTTCTCCTCGAAAATCTTAACCAAAATTAAAAAAGAATTTTTTAACATGATTCCCTGGGTTCTTGACGATAAAAAAGAGAGGGGCGTCGTGTCATTTCATTTTCATTTTCATTCCACTCTGTCAAGAAATTGGATATAATAGAAGCTAATACATGTGTGCACTAGGGACGTGACTGAGTGACAGTTCAAGTCACCCCGCGGGAAAAGAGAGGGAAGAAAAATCGTTCTGAAACTAAAAGCCTGGAGCTGGAGATCATCATGTATAAAGCGTCTTCGAGTGTGTCGAAAATAGCATACCCAGAGCATTGAAGGCGGTCCGCTTAAAATGCAATTTCGCGCATTCCATCGCAAGACGGGGAGTTTGCCTTCATTGTGAAACTGAAACTGAAACTGGTTTCTTCCTCTCTTGCCTTTTTCGTTGAGAAACACCACCTCCGTTTTTTCCTATTTCCCTCGCAGGCTGGTTTTTTCTTGTGCAGCCGGCTTTTCTTGCTCCTGACCTGACCGGAGAGAAAGTATGGGGTGCTAACGCCGAATGCAGGACTGCCTCCGAATACGTCCAAGGACGCCGAAACCTCCCAACTCCCTGAGGAAATACTTGGGCTCTTGATTCATCAATTTTAAAGTTCTAAATCAAAAGGATTGCTCTTCGTCGTGTTCATCGTGTCTCGTCCATAACCTCCCGGTGCCAACCCGCCAGCCCCATTTCTCCCGCCTCCCGCAATCCCTTCCTTCTCTGCCTCCTCCTCCCTCCGCTGCCACCGCGCCAGCTCGCTCGCCGTCGTCTCCTTGCTCGCCCGTCGGCTCTCCGTGGAAGGCAGGACGATCACGCTGCTGCTGTCGTGCCGGTGGTGAGGGGTCCAGGCGGGATCTGGAGCTCGGGGTCCGGGGTCGGCGAAGGGATCTGAAGGGTCGGCGAAGGGGTTCTGGCGTGGTTGTTGCTGTGGAGTTTGCCGGGAGAAGGGGCGGTGGAAGGCGAAGGGGTTGGGGCCCATGGGGGAGAAGTGAGAGGAGTGGCGGCGGTGGGAGGGGATGCGGTTTATGGAGTTGTCGTCAGAGAACGGGTCGTCGCGGGAGGAGATGGGGGAAACGGGGGAGAGGGAGCGTTGTCTTGGTCTGGAAGTGGCTGCTGAAGGGGGCATGGGGATGTTGCTAGGGGAGGGGACAGGAGAGGGGTAGCTGATGGCATCCGAGGTTCTGGAGCGTTTGGGGTGGCGGAGATTGTTGCGAGCTTTATGGACGAGAGTTGCGGCGCGGGTGCGGAAGTTGGGTTGGGGAGGAGGGGAGTACCGAATGGTGGTTCTGTTTATGCCGCGTGAGAGGTCAGGGGAGGTGGAGCGGGGCCCGATGTCGAAGGCCAAGGGCCGGCGGGGATTGAGACGGGATAGGATGGCAAGCCGCCAGTCTTGGAAGGTGGCCTTGATGCTTGCGAGCTCGAAGGCAAGGCGGGAGGAAGGGCCGATGCTGGATCTGTCGGTGTCGGTGTGGGATTTTCCTTCGGAGCTGATCAGGGTTGTGGTTGTGCTGTCACGGTTTCGCCGTCTTCGCCGCCAGAAATACCATGCTATTGTGATAATGGCGACGATCATGAGAAATCCGAGGGTGACGCCTACGGCTATACCGGCTTTGGAGGTGCCATCGTGGTTGCTTGTATGATGACTACCGTCTCCTGAATGACCATCGCTATGTGATGGTTCGGGAGAGATCGCAGCAGCGGTTGAGGAAGGGTCGCCGCTGGGTGCTGGGAGAGGAGATGACTCCGAATTGACGGCTTGAGGACTTGTGTCAGGTATGGGTGTTTGAACACCCAAAGCTGACGAAGAGGCCGAAAGAGGTGGTAACGATGCGGGCAAACCAGTCGTTATGGTCGGATTGGCAGCTGCAGAATTTTGCTGGTTGCCTCCCGCGAAGGGTATGGCAGTCGCTGACTGTCCATTGTTTGCGGAGGGACTGAAAGTATCGATCGGGCTGGTAGTCGCTGCTACTGGCGCTGGAAAGGTATTGCTGGCGAGAGCTGAGGTCGTCGATCGCTTGACAAGCGTACAACGCTTGCCGTTGACAGTAGTGATCTGGCCAGCGGACATGACCATACGCCGGCGTATCCCTCGCAGATCAATTTACATCCCCACTAGTGGTGAACAATCCCTATCTCACTCTCGCTGAGAGGTCGATGGACATAAATGAAGGCTCTGGCGCAGGCGCAGGTTCAATTTGGAAACATATTGCAGAGGAAACCTGGAGGTGAGAAACAGAAAGGCGTAACCGAGCGAATCTGACCGGATCGACTCCTCCAGCCTGATTGAGAAGAGGCGGCAGGCTCTGTCGAGACGGCATTGAATCGAAGGTAACCCATCTGGGGCACGAATGGGGCAGGTGAACGCCTGATACACGATGTGAGATGAACCCAGTCTCAGAAGCGCAGGGTTTCAGGAACAGCGGCGGTAGTGCCAGGGGATGGGCCGTGGGAGCCGGGGCGGCAGGGTGGGATAATCTCTGGCATGGACAACGGGCAAATTAGCTGCTCTGTGTATATAACCCCGGCCGGGATGACTGCTGAAGGATGTCAACCTCATATCGGCATCTGCAGCTGTCGACGGCGGTAGAGAGTCGGTGAGTTGGTCCGTCGTGGAGTTTGTGATATTCTGCCCACAAAACTTGGGACGAAACCACAACGTTGATCATCGAAACCTCGGATGGTCTAATGCCGGAAGAAGAACAGAGGCACTCGCGGTCTCGTCGCCGCGCGAAAAATGGGACCGGCAAGGCACAGGTGTCAGAGGGCCATGTGGCGTTTTAGCTCCAGGAACCGAACGCGCCTCGTCTCCCCCTTCTACAGGATTACTTTCCAGATTTTACATAACCTGGCGATGTAGAGCTCGTTGAGTTAGCCGACGACTTGCTGTTGCCTTTACTTGTCTCTGACTTGCGGTCTGCCGAGTCCATGCTCCTGGTCCATTGTTCGACTGACGGCGGCGCGGTCATGCAAGGACTGCCGCCGTGGTTCCATTCGTGCCCGGCATCCACACGCTTGGTTTGTGCCCCACGACGCTGCATCATTGGGAGCCAGAAGCAACGGCGATGCAGGGTCTTGTAGACTTGTTCAGCACAAAGCCGCGCCGAGCCCCAAGATAATGCCAATACTTGCCATGAATGGTTATTGAAGGTATTGTTGAGCTTATTGTCTGTGAGCCGCAGACCGCAACCTGGGGACCTTATTTCCGGTTTACTTTCGAGCTTTAATTCATTGACCGGAGACACAATCTCCTTCCTGAACGAACGGCAAACGCCGCCTATCCCAGGCATAATTGCTTGGTATTATCCAAAAATTTCTTGTATCTACCAACAGCATTGTGCTCGCGTGCTGTCCTGCACACAACCAAGCCACGTCTCCTCCAACCCCACGTCCACGATCCGATCTGAGCACCAATTCTGTTGCAACAGGCGTCTTGAATGCCTCTAAGCAGGTGATTTTCGGTTGTATCCGAGGTCGACCCTTCCAGCCGCATTGCTGCCTTGTGTTCCCCTTATATCTCAGCCTGATCCGACGATCCAGTGACTGCTAAACAATTCCGTGGCCCCGCTTCTTCCTCGACATCATCCGCCTCCATGTTCGGAGGCTGGGCCGCTTTAGGTAAACCACCATTTCTCTCTTTTCTTGATGTGCAGTTTTTTCTTATTTCCTGCTCGCTTTGCGGCATTTTGTATCTGATATAAAACCAACAAGTGGGCATGGGAGGAGAGGTAGGGTGGTTGTCCGAATAATCGGCTGCTTTTTGGGACACACAGCGCCAAGGCTGATATGGCTGCTGGAAACCGCATGTGTGTCGCAGTTACCTCCGTTTGGGGAAGCGTACTTGCAGATCGATGTTTCTCCTTTCATTTGCTCGGTGTTTCGCGGTCGACGTCATCATCCGAATGCCTCTGTTTGGAAGCTGCAACGGCATAAATGGCTAACAGGAAGGTGCAATGCAGCTCCTCCCGAGGACTTGACGGAGAAGGAAAGAGCACCCCCTCCAGAGCCCACGCCGTTGGACTTTCCCCGTTGCAGTCCAAGAGGAGCCATCCAGCTTCTCACTCAACAATCTCACCGTCGCCTCTCACGCTTACTCATCAACGTCAAAAAGCCCCAAGATGTGTCGGAAGAATACCTCCAGACCCTCAACGTCCAGGTTGAGAGGGATGTGTCTTTCTCCAAGCTCCTTCCGGGGCCCTCAAGACGATTCCTGCATCCGTTGGAGGCTGAGACAAGCGGCAAGATTGACATGGGTGAGACGGTGAAAGATCTTACGATCAGCAACGGCCATCCAATGCCGGATGAAGAACGCTATGAAGCTATCAAGAAGGAGCTCTTGAATAACAACGACGATGCCTTTCGGGAAGTCAGCCGCCTTCCGCCTCGCTCTGGCCAGGAAAAGCCTCGCCTCACGCAGACTCGCCGCTTCTGGATGGGCCTTGAGCGTATGTCCAATTACTGGGACACCAGCGCCGATCATTTCTATGAAGTACCCGATGAGATGGTCGCCGATCTAAAGAGTGAGAATGCAGATTCATCTACCTCGCAGGTAAAAAAAGCAGATGGCAGCACATCGCAAGACGCGAGCCCAGACCCAAAACCTTCCGTATCAGACACCATGGACGTCGACCGTCCTTCTCCTCGCCCAACCCGCCTAGTCTACAAAGGCCGGCGAACTGCCCGGGGATCCGACATGCCCGAAGATTGTCGCGACGAAGCCGTCCGTCGCTTCGTCGAGATGGTTGCTTGGCCCTACCATTGCCAAGTCAACATTCCCAACGCGCCTCCTCGAATATCAGTCGGCTCGCTCCTCTTCCCTGTGCGCCAGTCTTTCTACGTTGGTCGCTCACCGCAGGCATACGACATTGTAAGGAAGGGGATTTTGGAGGGCCCGCTCATGGGAGTACAGTGTAGGGGGGAGACCAGATTTCATATCGACAAGCAAGATCAAAGTACGCATAGAGGGGATGATGATGATGATGGAGCGCGATCACAGCAGCCGGAGGCTCTTGACCTCGTCCGCGAAGTTGGAGCCATGCTCCTCCTCGCACAAGAGCGTGCCCGAGAAGGCACAACAGAGAAGCGACCAGGAGAAGGCCAATGGTACACTACCGTTCCCCGATGGGGCGGAGGACCAGGAGGCGAGGTCGAAGCCTCATCAGCACCCAACACAGATGCCCCCCTTCCCGCTGGTAATGAGAAGAAGTCACCTGTAGAATCGGAGGCAAGTTCGAGCCCTCGACCGCCAGATCGACCGATGCCGAAGAGGCCAAGGGGTGGAGGAGGAGGGTCGGCGGGACCGAAGAGGATGACGATGGCGGAGAAGTGGAAGTTACTGCAGCCAGGGCCAAGTGGGTGGGACAGGAAGGTGATATACAAGAGAATTGGGAAGAATGCGGAGTCGGAATTTGATGATGTGGGTTTCCTGATTCCTTAGCCGCTCTCCACATTCATCCCAGCACGATGTAGCACGGGACCGCCGAGTCACTAACTGGGCTCTTACCACAGATCTTCCTTGTATCGTCCCTGAACCACCATATCGCTCTCCTCCGCCTTCCCGTCCACCCCGAATACCTTGCCTGGCTAGCCGACTCTCCTTCAGATTCACCCACCGAGCCATTACCGAAGCACGCCCTTGGCCTCCAGCGAACGCGCTGGTTTGATCTCTTCAATGCAGATGACCGGGTCGAGGCTATGAACGGTCTCTGGGCTTTGATGGCGTGGCTGATGAGGCGGGACACAGATCGTTGACAGGTCTTCCTCCCTAAACTAAAAGAGACCTACTGCCGAAAGATAAAACATATATCTACGAGTGTTGCCATGATAGAGAGTGGGCGACTAAATAACCCAGATACAAGGACAAAGAGAGCTCTAAGCTCGTCCCCAAATTTAATCTCCATCATTAGCATATTCTTTTCCTATAGAGCGTAAAAGGTGCGATGCAATTTCACCAAAGTTGCTTCCTCCTCCTCGGGCTTTGTAGAATAGAACAGAATAGGATAGGATAGAATAGGGATAGAGAGGTAGGGTTTTGGTCAAATCGAGATGTAGGAATTCCACGTTTGTGGGAGAACGGCCTCTTCTGAGGCCGGGGGGAGGGAGGATGATAGAAGGACGAGCTTGCATGGGATGGGATGGGCAATGGATAGACCCCGCCCCCTCCCCCCTCCTTCCGAGAGACAGAGAGAAAAGAGGTACGAAAGGGCCGCGTAAATGATAAATAAAATGGTGTCTTGAACATTTGCATTAATAGTCAGAGTGCCCTTGTAGCTCTGCTCCTTGTTTGCGTCTCGCTGCCTTGCGCTCTATTATTATAAAGAAAAAATTATGTACGGAGAAGGTAAAGGGCAATAACAGTAGCCTCATTATATAGCGCTCATCAAGATGCAAAGGACTTTGTATGCATTCGAATCTCAAAAAGGACGAGGAAATGCCACCGGGACAATGGAACCGAACACCTTGCGCTTTGGTATACCTTTTTTCGCTTCCTCGTCTCTCACAGCATGCCCACGATGCCTACCACGGCCCCGACGAGCGCGACCATCGAGCCTCCTCCGTCTACTCTGGCTGCTGCCCCTGTGAAGCTGGCCACCGGGGCGGTTCCCGTCACTGTTCCGCTGACGGCTGGGCTTGTGCTGTTGACGTAGGGTCCGGTGGGGAAGGAGAGGGAGGAGGAGCTGCCGGTGCCGGTTGTGAGTGGTGGTGGCACGGAAGAAGAAGAGGAGGAGGGTGAGAGGGTGAGGCCGGAGATGGTTGAGGTGACGACGGGGTAGGAGACGGAGCAGGCGGTGCAGTCGGTTATCGTCACGGTGGTGGCCTGTCACTGACATTTAGCAATTTTGTAGAATAGGTAAGGGGTAAGGGGATGGGGGGGATAAGCGGACCTCGGTGACGGTGTAGGTCTTGCCGTTGTTGACGTAGGATGTAGCGCCGGGGAGGTAGGTTTCGAGGGAGGTGACGGTCAGGGTGGTATACCAGACGCTGCCGGTGTAGGAGGGGTCGACGGGGTTGGTTTGAGCGAGGGTTCTGAGGGCTAGAGAGGAGAGAGCGATGAGGGAGGTGAGGAGGCGCATGGTGGTGAGAACAGAGTGATGGCGGAGAAGGGCGAGGAGGAGAGGTATTCCGATTTCGAGGGTTGGAAGGTGTGATCGATTGGCAGGGAGAGAAGGATTGCGATTTTGTCTACAGAGTACTAGATGAGGTAGAAAATGAGGTAGACCGTTTTCCAAAACGAACGTGCAGGCACCGTGCCCGTGGTAGGAAGGATCCTAGATCCCAACAGAGACAGAGAAACGAACGTTCAGACGTCAACGACAGACTGGTTGGTAAACTACGGAGCAGTAAGGAAAGTCAAAGCTGGCTTCACAAGCGACGAGGTGAAGCAAAGCTGGTTATGGTAAGGAAACACACGGTACTACCCTAATTAGACTGCACGCCGACCAACAAACAGACTCCATGATCGGCTCAGGGGAGGAAACCTTGAAGAAACCCATCATCGGCTCGGCGTCGTTGAGCTGCTGGCCAATGGAGGATGCAATGCATTCGCAATCCTGACCCCAACCTGCCAGGTCCCGTTCAGAGGTCTAGAAGCGCCGTGAAGCAAGCCGTCTTCATTGGCTGCACTAGAAGGAACCTGGGGAAGATGGTGGTACCGGTTCTGTATTGGGAGCGTATGGTGGTATCTCGGAAATTGGACCAAGCACCCCCCTGGCCGAAACGTTGGTAGCGGGGAGCTTGCAATGACTCCACTGTTCAAATCGACCTCCAAGAACGTCATCGTTCGGCGACAACAAGAAATTTGCGCTGCATTTACAGATGCGACTCTTGGTAATTAGGTGTCGATGAACAAAACCTAGGAGTGGAAGCTTGTTGCTTTGCACTGGAATCCGATAGCGAAGCTTAAATGGCCACCGGCCGGGCTTTCCGGATTGGGCATTGAGACGCCATTGCCGCAAAGGACACTGGCGAGATTCAGGCTGCCCCGTCGCTGCTTGCGGTAGGTGGAGAAGGGGACTATCGGATGTTGGAGCACGAACTGTATTCATTTCCAAGAGATGGATTATGACCTTCTAGGTCTACTGGCAGACTCTTATGGATTCCAAGTCCTTCGATCTAGCCACCGCAGTCGTAATGCGTTATCGCCTTGGATTAAGCAAACAGGACTGGCAGGTTTCTCAATATATTCTGTACAAAATAGCCCGTGTATTGCAAAATCCGAGCAGCATCTAGCCACAATACGACATCTGGTCGAAGAACTTTTCTAGGTGTAGAGGTGAGCTGAAGACTAGCGTCGTTTGGATAGAATCCATATCGCAGACAACCGACATCTGTCCATCCTCCAAGTCCACCATCATTACCTATTTGAGGCGGTCGGCTGCTTCCGAAGAATTGAAAAGAGGCATAAAGAAGACCCTTACAGTTATAATAGTTGTTCTTGAGCAAGACTGGCCAGACGACGTTCTACTCACCTGGGATTGGATCTTCCAAGTCCTGCTGATCCGTGATGGTGCAGTCAGGCATCCAGCCAATATTCATCATGTACGTTACCCCTTTACCGCTTTGTTCCCCGTCTCTTAGAACCTGGCCTCCGAGACAAGGCTTGTTGTACTTGCGGGTGTATAAATGGTTCCATCACAGCTACTTTTCCATTGTTGCTACTTCTTGTCCAAACACAGCCAGCATTAACCCAAGCACCCAATCCTTCCACTGGTCTTGTAACCATGACTGCCTCTCAACGATCCCTTGCCCGCTCCACCCTCTGGCTCCACGACCAGCTCAAACCGCGACAGCGCAGACAAGGACTCGCCGAGATCAATATGCCTTCTCAGCCACCAACCACCAGAGCACGCCGCGCTCTATCATTCACCTCCCCAGAAGACTCCTCAAACCCGCAATACCTTCAACTCCAGTCACCACTCTTTTCTCTCCCAATCGAAATCCTCGCTCAGATCTTCGCTCTCGTCTTCGGCAACCACGACATCCTCTTGAACACGGAGGACGGTCACGTGCGCATCGCCCCCTCCCGACCCCATTTTCCCCTTGTATCAACTACTTCTTATCTATCGAAACCCCAACTCCGTCCTCAATCCCCAAATTAACCCCCTCCCAGCTACACCCATTCACTACCCCTTCTATACACGCAAGCCGACTTCCTAACCTCCGACCCCACCCTCCTTCCCCTCCTTCCCTCCCTCCTCTCCCCACCTCCCTCTCCTTCCTCGCCCACCTTGACCTCACGCTGCACCTCACCGAAGCCCCCTCCCCTTGCTCCCCGTCCCGCCGCTACCGCGACTTGAACCGCGCCCGGCGCTCCCTCTGGGAGAACCTGCACAGATTCACAACCGGAGGAATGGAGACGTTGAGGGTGGAGATCGACGTGCCGGTAGGGTGGAGCGAGGAATGGATGGAGAGAGAGCGAAGCATTCTGGGGATAGTGGCGGAGGTCGGGGAATGGAGGGTGAAAAGGTTTGAGGTGCAAGTGACTTGGGCGCAAGCAGAGGGGAAGGGAGAGGAGAGCTGGCCGTCTAACCTTAGGGTTGTGCGGAAGAGGAGGTGAGGTAGCGGTGAGGTAGTTGTAACTCTCCACCTGGAGCAGTCACGTGATGTCGCAATCCGGTGGCTTGATGAGAAACTACCCAATGCCTATATGATCAACCAGTAAATAGCAGAGTGTCTACGACATTCACGTTGATGACCTACAACGTCAAAGGTAAAGCTGGGTCAGAATAGGTATTGCACTATTGCTAAAATCCAGGTGGTGATGATGCTTCGAGACTGGTAGTCAAAGGTGAGAAAAGTTATCTAGGATACAAAAAAATTGATGATATACGCTACACCGCGCAAACAGCTTGACGCCTTTAGATTTGAAAACCAGGTTGCTTTCTTCTATTCAGCTGCCCAAATATGAGATGGGGAGGGTTGATGGGCCATTGATTCATAAAGGAAAATATCGATACAGGCAACGGGTTCGCCAAAAGGTTCAAAAACAGAATAAGGCCTTAAAATTCCGCATATTGCTCGGCGTATGGACAGTCTGCTCAGACATTCTCCTCGACCTCATTTAGCTTTGCACAGAGATTTGAACGCCGAGAATGAGGCACGTGCTGTCCTCTCCATTGTTCATATCGAGAGTTTGCTGATTTTGTTGATTCACATTAATTCGAAAAGCGCCGGCCTAGGATATCAAGCCTTGATTGACGGTGTCTTCCTCGCAGAACCTTCCTCTAAATCCTCTCTCTCCGCTGTCATTAGAACTTTGAGCTTCTCAAACACTTCCTTCGTCTCTCTTGACGTTGACCACGTCGAATTCATAAATATGGCTTCTTTAGCTTTGATGGCAGAGATTGCCATGAGAAAATGGTAGTCTTTGTACCTGAGCCCTGCCATGCCATTTGAACTGTCAGTCAATGTAATTGCAATCTTGCGGAGGTTTGGAGCCGTGGCAATGGTCTGAAGACACTCCTGGAGGACTTTATCACAGGTGTAGCGCAGCTTGTGGCGATTTCCACGTCCGAGGTCGCGACGTCTACTCGGCATAGCGTTTTCACAATTAATGTAAACGTATCGGAAATAGCGGATGTTTCGTTCGCCGATCGTATTCAAGAATAACTGGTGATCCTTGTATCCAATCTCTGCCCAGTGTTTCTCAAAGTATGTGCCCCTACACTGGTGGACGCGTCTGAATCTGAACACATTTTCTCCGTACATGATTGGACATCCTTCCTCATGAATTTGTTTACACGTACGAAGCAGTGCGGCAGTACGACCGAAACCTGTTCGAGATGCAAGGTCTACCTGACCCTTGGTGACGAAAACAAATCGATAGATGTGCTCGCGAAGCTCGATCGGCAGATCTAAGAGCCCAACGGGTTTGATTGCGAGATCTTGGGAGATTTGATTGGGCGAGTTCGGTAAGTTGGAGCCTTTCTGCGTCGTCTGAGATGGCGGAGATGCCGGCTTCTGGACACTCTTTGACTTGGAACTTGCGGGGGATTCATCCTGGATTCGAATTCGCTTCTCTGCAGACAGAGAGTCATTCATCTCTTCAGTGCCATCTTTGGGAGCAGTGCGCTTTTTGCCGCCATGAGACGACACGATGCTCTCATCAGATGAAGCGGATATATCGATCGGTTCATAAGGTGTTATCTTGGACCTTCCACGGTATATGAACGACCCTTGTCCTGCCAAATCGTTAGCCCATCGTGAACATTCTCGCTACTCACTACGCGATCACAAACCGGGCAGAGTCTTTATGTGATATCCGAAGGTCTGATGGAAGTCAGGAGCCGAGGTTAAGGTGCTCGATGTAGCAGGGCCGTTCACGGCAGCACGAGCCGCAATCCGCTCAAGTATCGTGGTCCTCGTCAGTCCTTGTCCATCAGGTTCGTTGAAGGGTTCAAGAGTCGACATGTTTGGTTCGGGCTGCACGCGGGGACCGGGAAATATCTTAAATTCGATGAAGCGTTCTAGAAATCCTACGAGAATGCGAGGCGGAATTGTTTGCAGAGTTGGTGATTGCAGAACACCGAGGCCAAGGCTTGACGCGTCGCGCTTTGTAGCTCCGCTGAGGAAGGAACGACTTGCGATGGTTGCGGGGAGGTGAAGCGCTGGTTGATCGCTTCTGGCTCACTGCGGGCTCCGGAGTTTCAGCAGATCACCTTGAGTCCAAATCGCCGGTGAGGGGATGCTATGAGGCGGGCCCAAGTGAGGCTTTTATAGTTGGCTCTCTGTAGTAGTAGTAGCTGCCCCGGAGGTCCTCAATTTCCACGACGACAATAGCTCAGCCACCTCCACAAACACATTTCAACGGTAACAGTATGGGCTGAGACACGTCCGACATTGTTCACCGCGCCTTGATCATTTTAGACGATTCCCTCGACATGTTGTTCATACCGAGATTTCGATGCAGCCCAGCTCATTGCTAGCAAGAGTTGAGACTGATATACCAACCCTAGTAAAGCTGGGTATCTTATATTGGCAACTTCAAAGGAAGCATATTCAACAAGCAGGTCGTTTCAAGACAATTCGCAGCTCATCACATTTTTTTCCAGAGAGCAATTCCTTAGATCATTGTCAAAGCTCCCGATATTGCAATCATTACGTCCTTGGCAGAGGATGAGGCTTAAACCTCGCGTCGAACGCGCACTTCTCAGCAGACTTTTGAGGCTTGGGAACAGGGCATTAGATAGGTTTGTATGCTTACATCTAGGGTCTACCAAGCAGTTGCACGTCATCGAGGGGAACGGAACAAGAATTGTTTTCGGCGGATGGCTCTACGGTAGCAACGTTGTAGGCTAATGCGGCAATAGTCATATTGGAAGTTCGGAAATCTAGCCAATGGAGCATGCAGCTATGCATGAAATTAATCTGTCCTTACAGGACGAACCGCACAAAATTGAAGAAGAATTGCGCGAGTGCACAACCAAAATGTTCACACGTCTTCTTTTTGCCAATCAGATTGTTTCAAATTATCCCTCCAAGGTGGTGAAAGAGCCAGGGACATGTCAACTTCACCCACAGAGCACGATCTAGTCGAGCTCGCGAGAGTTGCAGCTGTCAGAAGGACATTCTTCATCTTGGTATCAGAAGGTGTGATGAAGAGATGTTGAAACCTGTCACCGAGTGCAAAATGTGACAAGTCGAAGGCGGCTAACTGTCTCCGGTTAAAGGATTCTCGGCGAATGAGAACTCTGCACGGTGACGCTTGAGGGCAGAACTATTTATCGGAGTACTGCATCGTATGTTGCAGAAGAGGCTGGCATTCGTGATGCCCTATGACTCAAAATCGCACTTCTACTCAGTCAGATTGAATTTGCAACTTTTGGATATCCAAGACACTGTCCTCCTTCTGCGGACCTGGTGACACTCCTGTCGCGTATCTCCGGGCGCTGAATACACGAATTGAGGGTTTTTTTATCTTGAATAGAACTTTCTCAGAGACTTAGACTGTGGTGTGGTAGCTTTTCGACAACAAACATGCGACCCAATGTGCTAACTTACCTTTCTATTTCCTTCTCTGGACTGGCGGAAGCATCACCGTCACGGCCTTCAAGCTCGCCGTGGATACACCGAGAACACCGAACCTTTCGGGCCGCAGATTTACATCAGGTCGCGTTATATTTATTACTTCTATAACATTTAGTTGATTAACCTCAGACAGCATCCGGCGGCTCTCCCCGCTTTTTCTTGGTGCCTGCACTTTTCGTCAATGCGTCTTAGACGAAACGGCCGCCCTATTGGAGGATGATTCTGAACCCTTTGATTCTGGAAAGTCCCATACTCAACGGTTCCATGTTTTTGAAACGTTCAGTGGATACGCAATTTTCTCCCAAAAATCCTTTCCTTTCTTGTCCATTTCTCAATGTTAGGCTACATTTCATTGGCGGGAAATGATTCAGGACCCCGATTACCGAAAGCTGTTGTTCTGGATATTGAATTGATATATCGGAGAAAACCCAAGACCGCAGCCCTTCAATCCGCCACTATGCAGCCCTAGCGAGACCTTCCATAGTAACACAGGTCGCCTATATATGGGGACAGTTCTCCGGCAAAAGGCTTGGATCAAGGCCAAGCCCATAAGCCGTTCGACTACACCTGCAGAGAATTAGCCTGAACGTCTCTTCGAGCGACAACAATATGAAGTTCACAACTGCTCTGATCCTGCTTGGTCTTGCTAGTGCCGTATGCTGCAGCCCTACACCTACCCTCGAGAAAAGAGCCGACCAATGCGGCCAATGGGACTCTATTCAGACAGGCTCGTACACCTTATACCAGGACCTTTGGGGAGAATCAGGTTCGTAACATCTCCTGGGATTCTTGAAATGGGGAGACTGACAAAAGCTACAGCCGGAACGGGCTCTCAATGCTCTGGCGTTGACTCTCTCAGCGGCTCGACTCTGGCGTGGCACACCACTTGGTCATGGTCCGGAGGTTCATCGAGCGTCAAGAGCTTTGGTAAAGCAAATCCGCCTACTTGCTAATAAACCCCAAACTTACGTTCTCCCAGCGAACGTTGTCGTCAGTCAGACCTCCAAGCCTATAAGCCAGCTCTCCAGCATCCCCACTACCTGGAAATGGAGCTACAGTGGCTCATCCATCGTCGCTGATGTCGCCTATGACTGCTTCCTCGGTACCTCACCAACCGCCTCTGCCTCCTACGAGGTCATGATTTGGCTCGCGGCCCTCGGCGGTGCAGGTCCCATCTCCTCGACCGGCTCCCCTGTCGCCACGCCGACCATCGACGGTGTCAGCTGGAAGCTTTTCAAGGGGCCTAACGGCTCCATGACCGTATTTAGCTTCGTCGCGTCCAGCACGGTCAACAGCTTTAGCGGGAACATCATGGACTTCTTCAAGTATCTGGAGAGTAACCAGGGATTGAGCAGTTCGCAGTACCTGCAGAGCATTGGTGCAGGCACAGAGCCCTTTACTGGGTCAAATGCCAAGCTCACGACCACGGCGTACAGCATCACCGTTTCTTAGAAGACATGTGTGGAAGAGGAGGCTGTAGCTTTTTCGGTTCAATCTGCACATATTTAGCCTAACGAATTCTTAACATCATCTCAATCAACAAGAGTTTAACTTAAGAGACGTCCAACATTGTCGTGTAACACAGTATGCATAACAATGCACCTTAGATCTTGGTAAGTGCAAATCTTGCAAAGAAACACTCCGGCAGCGCGCCCTTGCGCACGGGCCAATCGGCATTGCGAGAAAATAGCTGACCCTCGGGGATAAGGCTGGACCTCGGCTCTGGGAATCGCAAGCCGTAATCGTCAAAGGCCATCTTCACTCGTGACTTTTGTCCTCAAACAGACGCAACCGATCGCAACCCTTCTTCCACAAACCCGTTCTTTATTCACTAGACGTCGCCCATCGACTCTCAACAAATTTAATCTCCTGCCTGCTTCCTGTTCCCTCAGTCCCTCGCCCTCGCCCTCGCCCTCGTCCTACCTTCCCCCATAGCTCCGAGAACTACCCACCAAAACCTCTCAAGTCTCCACTCTCTCTCCTTCCCATCCACGACCCTTTCCCTCCCCGACCCCTTCAGAGAAAAGAACATTAGAAGAGAACAATGTCGAAAACCATCTCCCCCTCCGAAGTCGCCGCCCACAAGTCGGACGACGCGGGCCTCTGGATCATCGTGGATGAGGGCGTCTACGACGTGACCAAGTTCGTCGACGAGCATCCAGGCGGGTCGCGTATTCTGAAGCGGGCCGCGGGGAAGGACGCGAGTAAGCAGTTTTGGAAGGTACGTTTATTTACCTCATGAGGTGAGGGATGGGGAAGCTAATGGGGGATATAGTATCATAATGAAAGTATATTGAAAAAGTACAGCGAAAGGTTGAGGATTGGGAGTGTCGGGGAGAAGGCGAAGCTATGACGATGGGATTAAGAGTGAGGGAGAGGTTGATGGAAAGTAAAGGAGTCAGATGTTTCAAGACCTGCGTGTGAATGGAGGGTTTCCGTAAGACGCCATGGAGAAGTGGATGTACATATTCAAGATATCAAACAAGACGATAGACGCATTTTTGATGGCAATGGCGAGCAACACAACACAGAGCATATATAGCATGGACTTCCGACTGATCTAAAGAAGACTCTCGCAATGAAGATATACAACAGATGTACGAAGCCATCGTCGAACTCGGAAACCGCCCTTCGGGGATACAGATTCCACTATGCACATTGATTTCAATTTTGTCTAGGCTAAACAACCTCCGGCACAGTCTATTCACCCTTGATAAAGCCGAACTGAGGATTTCCCATGCCGAAATACAGTACCTACCATCGTCAGCTAAAGTAATCGGCCCACCTATGATAGTTCTACACCTTTTTCCGGCTTCTTTCCAGAGGGTCACGCAAGACACTTTGATTGTTCAATGCAGACGAGGATTCCAATCCCGTCGCCTGTTTCGGTCCAGAAAGGAAGCAATACCACTGCCTTCCTTCTTGCCGTTCAATAATCCTTGCTCATGATCGATCAAGGAAGAGGTACAGCACAGGGTAACTCGATACCCCGCTGAGGGGTGAAACAGACGCGCTGAATGAGAGTCTTTTGACAGCGATCAGGTATGGTAAAACGTGCTGCGATTCCTATGTTGGTCTTTTGTAATAATAAACGAGCGTCTATCCGGGGAACCGCTGCTCGATTTTCGGACCTCATCCATAATCCCTTGCTCACAAAGCGGGAGAGCTCATTCGTAGACGCGAAATTGACCATTTGGGGAATCTAGATCCGAGTGTTATGCATTACCCATTGCTTCCTGGAACACGTGAGATTTCTGGGCAAAAACCTTTGAATCGGCGCGATGTTCTCTCCGCGCCCTAGCGGCGATCTGTCAGCCTTTCAGCTCCCCCGAAACGGTCACTTTGACTGGTGGTAACTTTATCAGTGCTACGACATCGGCAAGGAGCAATTAGGATGAACGATCTGCTTGTGAGGCAACAGTTCCACAGTAAGAGCTAAAAATCTCTCCACAGTAAGCACCCTGCTTCGCGTGGTTACAAGGATGTTTAACCTTGTATGACCTCGTTCGCCCCTGCCCTGCTGGGAAAAAGCCAAAGTTAGAGTATTTTTTGGGTGTCTGGAACGGAATTTCGAAGAACGATGGAATGTTCTCTCTGCAAATAGATGTTCGTGAAAAGTTTCCGATTGTTCGGAGACAAATGGTAGACGATCCGCCATGGTTGCACTACCCTGACGTTGTGAATGTTGGGAGTGCTCAAAGACGAGAAGGCCCCCCCCTCTGTTGCACGTACGATAGCAGCTTCTTCAGAAGGTATCTACGGTTCTAGATGTCTACACACAAACGCAAGATTGTAAATAAGTCACGGAACGGTTGTTTGACTTGCAAGTACGTCTGACCTTTAGGGATCGCAATTTTTGGTGCTTCCCTTTTACAAATCTCTCAAACTAGTACCACTTCTCTTTGCTTCTCTTCTTGATCCATTTGCTCCTACCTCAACGTTATATCTGACCACACTGGCTCGCTTAGGCGCCGTCACGTCAAGTGTGACGAAGCAAAGCCTCAATGCCGAGTTTGTATCAACATTGGCCGCACGTGCCACTACTACCATGCCTTCCTCGGAGACCACTCCCAAGCGCTACAAATCAACACGCGGCCGCGCAGTAACCGCTTCGCCAACGCGCAAGAGGCGTCCGCCTTTCAGTACTACATCGAAGTTACAAAGCTCTGGTTCGAACCCGACAGCGACCCCTGCTGTTTGAAACCAGCCGCCATCCCGTTCTTCAACCACTTCATCTTCGCCCTCATGGACACCGAGCCGCCGGTCAAGCATCTACTTCTCGCCACCGCATTCGCCCACCGCCACCTCATGGACCAGGGGACCCCCACACAGGTGCGGGTACACCGGGTCACCCAGCATCCGTTCTACCAGAACCACTACAACGCGGCGCTCCGGCACGTGAGCGACGACATCGCCCGCCACGGCAGGCGGAAGATCTGCATCATCCTGACCTGCTGTATCCTCTTCAACATCTGCGACTACTTCTCCTGCCGCTACTGGCGTAGCCTTGACCATCTCCGCGCCGGGTTCCGGATTTACCGCGACTTCGAGAATTCACATCAGCCGAGAGGGGCCAAAACTGCACCGTTGAGCAGAGATGACGAAGTGCTGTATCAGAATGTGGTCTGGGAGTATGTCAAACCGGTGTTCGGCTTTTATAGTAACATCATGCGCAGGACTGGGGTGCGGAAGCTGATGCCGCTCACGCAGAAGGAGAGGAGTCTAGCACTGATTGAGAGGAAGAAGATAGTGGAGAAGAACAATGGAGAAGAAATGCCAGAGTTGCCGTGCCAGATGGGGAGGTTTTGCCCGCCGACGATTAATTGGGAAGACTTTTTAGCAAAGGGGCACAAGGGAGGGGTAAAGGTTGATTGAGTGAAGAAGAGGATAGAAGCGAAGTGGCCGGGGAAATATTGCTGGTTGATAGAGCCTGGATCAAGGAGAGAGGTCCATCTGAAGGGCAGACAATCCTATCGACTTCCGGCGGGCTCAAAGCACTTCACGTGATGTCTGTTGGGATCCACATGTCGTTGCGAGTAAGGTCCACCACCGCAATGGCAACAGAAGGCAAGTCAATCAAAGAAGATGTTGGATGGTCCCTTACGCCGAAAAAGAAAAGGCAACGGACCCAACGGCTCTTGCAGCGAATCGGATATTTAACAGGCGATCCTTCCTTGCGCCAATTTTGCGGCCTTTTCCCTTTGTTAAAGGTACCTAAGAAGGTCCTTTAACTTGGCAGCGCCTGTTTAGAAGAAAAAAAGGCGTTATCACCTAACCAAGGAGATGTTGTACAAATACGATTGAAAGAAGGGTAGAGCAAGCTCTGGAGTAAACGAATTTGCGATGGTGGGACGCTTCGCTAAACTTGCTGTTAATAAGCGGATAGCGGGCCGAATTTAAGATGCAGGGCGGGATTGACTAAGCCCTTTCGTGGGTTAATTCTATTAGCGATCACAGTGCGAGGATTTCCCCGATCCTTTGATGCCTCAGGTAGCTATTCGTCCTCTTGGTGGTACATATGTCGAGGCTGAGGTTTCAGCTGGGCCACAATCGAACCTCGGACCAGGCACGGAGTGCCCTGATGGCCTGATACTAATTAAGGAGAGTTTGATCATGATTTGTAGGGCCTGCGGTGGAACTTTTCGAGTCGCAGGGTTAGTTACCCAAGATGTGAGACCCGCGGTTTACGATCGCGGATCTTGATGCAAGCAAGCCTTGCATACCCGCCAGAGCGGTCCACTGCGGTGTCCCAGACGGATACGGCCAGCGCGTTTAAACGCGGAATTTTTCTTAAACGATAGATTTCATCCCGGATCGTGTATTATTACTTCTAAAAATACATATTGTTGGAACACCGCATTCAACGCGTAATGATGTCTTACCGCGATCCTTCCAGCAGCCCCAGAGCTATCAAAAACCCACTTCTCAGAATGTTTCGATGTGTTACGTTGATGAAATAGTCGTAATCCAGGGAATCATGGAACGTACAGTTTACAATAGCGTTAAATCGAGGAGGATTAGGAAGCTGAATGTCTGAAAGTGGACAGACGTCGCGTTGCGCCGAAGAGGAAATTGCATCAATCCAGAGATATGAAAAGTTCAATTGCAGAGACGACTAACCGGCCGTGAAGGTATCAATCCGGGAACTGCGCTGCGGACGGCTCTTTCCAGAGTGAAGACGATTTGACATATAGTGTGGGAATGCGACCAAATATTCGTAGTATGTTGTTCCAGAAACCGGCTTGATTTAGCACGAGTATTGCTAGAGGTGCATTGCAGTATCTAGTGTCGTCTTCTTTGCTCGTAGATATCGACTGATACTTAGTGTCAACGAACAGCGTAATCTCTTTCTGGCGTTTCTCAAGCGAAATTTTCTCGACAGAACGTTCCCCTTAGTATCCCGTGTTAGAAGTGTATAACTAAGGGAATTTGTGCTGTACTTCTCTCGAGCTCTTCACGATTATGAATAGTGAGGGTCTTGTTCCCGCAGTCGTAGAGCCAGGCTTTCTCTCGTGGGCTAGGTATGCGTCCTCGTTGTCTGATGTTCTGATTGGGCAAAGGGTCATCCTGATCTGTCACCTCGGACCATTTTTTGGTAGCCAATGCCATTGCCGTCCTGAGAAGCGAAGTACAGAAATTGGAAAAATGCTAGCCCTGATTTCATAAAGACTTGCGGGATCTTACACACCTCCTCAACCATAGGGGATGGGGTGCTTGTTATCAACGTCCATGGCAGAGAGCAGCCAGCCTCATGACTTAAGATAGGGAGCGTCTGGAACAGCGGGCAAAACACATACCAACTGGATTTACTCCAGCCGTAGGAAGAGGAGGCGAAAACGGCGAATCAGGCGCGAAAAGAGGGTCACACCTTGTCTCATGGGATGTTGTGTCCAAATTTGATACGTGGCTGTCCGATTATGCCTTTTATGGTCCGTGGTCCCCGTCCAAAGACCCAAGGCGCTATTCCTGACGCCAAAAGAAATCTGTCATTTGACGAGGCCAAGCCCCTCATGCACGTCGACAAGTAGGGGCCAGAAGAGATGTATGAAGCTAGCTACGAAAACATCTAGCATGGAGAGAAGATGGTCATCAACAATGTGGAGGCGTGTGCACGCGGAACCGTGGATGCGCTCCAATGAAAAATTGGTCTTCTTCCTACTTTGCAAGGTGACAAAAGCCGTGGCGCACAACGTGGCTGACTATTTTTCAGCCTCCCAATTCTTCCAGTTACGCGCTTTTAGGCCCGGGATAATCTTCGATGAAGCCGCGCGCAAGGCTTTGAGACAATGGGAGTTTAGCCTTCCTTCAGATTCCGATCGTTGCTCACAACACTCATCGCAGACGGTAACGCGACCATAGATCTTGAGGGGTGCTTGTCGAATTATTACAATGGATTCCATGCGAATTTAATGCGGGCAGGAGCTAAGGATGATCTTTAAATACACTTGCCATACTCCGCAGTTTGCGCAGCACCTACCAAAGTCGGGGCATTTGACGTTATGAAGCGAGGCGTGCCGGTCCTGCTAAAGGACTTGCCTGCTAGCCGCTCCTGACGCCACAAACAGGAAGACATTCAGCCTAGCCCATGGTATGGTGGGTGGGACACAAATCATCTTTCTCGAAGGTGCTTCCCAATGTCGTCGTGTACATGTTCCTTGCGTTGTTTCTAGCCTTGTCGCCTTCTCTGAGCTGATTCCTTTACGCCATTGTCGCTGATCTTATTTTTTGCGTCGCGTGAGCTGTACCGCTCTGGGCAGGTCAACAGCATGTCAAGCCTTGCATACATGCGAAGAAATAACGTGGCTTGCCGATCGTTTCTATTTGCCTTCCTCATCATTGAACGAATGGTCAGTCTCAAGTCAACAGATCTCAAGATGGCGTCGTACCATGGTGCTATTACTTTAGGGTACTTCACAGCCAAAACCCCTGTATATCGCCATCCACCAAGCAGACGGGCTCATACCACCCCTTGTAAGGGGTATCAATGTGGCTGGAGCCCTTTTTGCTCACTCGTCTGGAGCGAACACACTTCCGTCGTCAACTAAATCTGCTTTGCCCAGGCCCCTTCGTTCTGTCTCCTAAAGCCTAGACAAGGGACAGAATTCAGGCCTATTTTGGAACCCCCATCCTCATCGAAAGAGACAAAAGCAAAAAACTTGTGGAGGCAACCTATTTTGGTCTCAGACGTGCGGCTCTGTCTAATACCATATATTTATACCATTAAAGGAGACAAGGCTCCTCAAGCGATATGCATCAATCCTGGCTCCTGTACTTAACGCCAAGAGCGAAGTGCAAATTATGGCCCTGAACGGTGAGGGAAGTGATTTTGTGCCTCCTCGTTTAAATCGCAGAGCAACAACCTGGTCTGCCGATCCATGGGCTACACCGGATGAAGCATGGCAGAAATGCAATTTACTCAGTCTTGGTAGGTGTCGCAAAGTTCGTTTGTACTTGAATCATCGATTTTGTTCTAGCTAAACCTTCTTGCTTCTGAATTCTAACAATCTTTCTAGATGGCGGAGGTGTTCGTGGTTACTGGACCCTCCTTATCCTCAACCATCTCATCGGACAGATCGCTTTAATCGAAGAGGGTCTTGACGAAAATGCGCCCGTCAATGAAGGCGTCAGTCATAGCTTTCACCCCGAGAGATATCCAAGAAATGTGTCTCGAAATCTCTCGGAGGACGAGAAGCGGCGGATCAATGATGCTGAAAACAATAACACTGATGAGACACTCGCCCGAAATCGTAACCGACGTTATCTAGTCTGCCATTATTTTGACTACATCTGTGGATCAAGTACTGGAGGGTAAGGCCACCGTCAGCAGCACAGTCTGCTCTGTTTCTCACGCGCGCAGTTTAATTGCAATCATGCTGGGAAGATTTCGAATGACAGTACAGGACTGCCTTGATGAATATGAAAATCTCGTCTCGCAAATATTTGGAAATCCACGATATTTTACAAAGATGAATTTCAGAATCGGTTTCGATAAGTACAGCACCAAGAGACTAGAGAAGACATTTAAAGACGTTGTTGGCCGGCGATGTGAACATGCGGAAGGAGGGAAAGGGTACAATTTCACGTTTCCCTCGAGGAGGAAAGTCTGCAAGACGTGAGTTTGCTAAATTTTGGTGCGCCTAGAGTCTTACGAACCCTTCACTAACTTGAGTACATGCTCAGCTTTGTTACCACTCTTAAGTCAAAGTGTCAGGACGATAAAGAACAGCGCCGGACAAAATATCTTATACGTTCATACGATCACTACGACCATATGGCATATGATCTTTGGAGAGGTCAGTCTCGAGTGAACAGCAATCTTTCTCGTGGGGCAGATGGAACTAGGCATATTCCTCGGACCATCAATTTTGGTCCAGCGGAGCCTATGAAAGTGTGGCAGGTGGCGCGAGCCGCTACTGCTGCTCCATTATATTTTGAACCTTTCAAAGGGCCGGCAGATCCAAACGATCATTCTTTCAGCCGGTTCGTCGATGGTGGATTACATGCACCAAATAATCCAACCATGGAGGGCGTCCGAGAAATTGAGGGGTTGAATGGTCCGAAGTCCCTGCATCTTGTCGTGAGCGTGGGCACTGCGCGGACAAATGAAAAACCGGGTAGAAGCCTCCCACGAACGATTAGAAATCTGATAGAGCTGGGAAACGACCCACAAATCATACATGAGTCCGTCGACAGAGATTCCAAATCCGCAACGAGCGGATTTAAATACTTTCGTTTCAACGATACCGAGGGTACGCAAGTGGACATGGATGAATGCACACCTAAGCGGGGCAATTCAGCAGGATCAAGGACTTTCGAAACGCTGAGGAACCGTTTCAATGCATGGCTAAACCAGCCAGGGGGGCATGACGAACTTTGGCGCTGTGCGGCCCTACTAGTGAAGCAACGACGACAAAGGGTTCTTGATCGAGGAGCGTGGGAGACATACTCAACGGGATCAAAATACCGATGCCCAACCATAAGATGCGAGGACATTTTCTTGAATCGGATTGAATTAAAGGAACATCTTGTGCAAAAGCACAATGACACGACGATCACCGACGACACGATCAATCGGTTGCGAGATGTTTGGCGGTATCAGAAGGAGACTATTTGACTTTATCGCGTTGAACGATAGGTTAATGTTAATAGTTAATTATATGTATAGAGTAGATGTTCAAGTGGCTGTGGATATATCGCCACGAAATAGTCTAATGAACCCTGAACTTACTCCAAATCCAAGAAGTAAGGACTTGGGAGTGGATCAAGGGAGCTACGAGTTGAGGACTTTTAGATCACATGATGTTGCCTTGGGCGCCACCAATGCAGGGCTCGTTCATTCAGCGCTGATCCTGCCTGACTGCCGCTCATCATTTCATCTGCTTTGCTGCCAGAACCTCGCTAATTTAATGGATTTGTTGCAGATCTGGGAGTTCCTTGACCTGGGATTGCGTGCCTGATAGGCCTTTGACTAATTTGTCCCAAAGTCGATGTTGACGAGTGGCTTGTTATGAGAAACTATTCGACCCCCATGCCTACTCCAAAGATTCATTCTCATTGCTCGATCGGAGAATGATAAATTCTACATGGATTATCCATACGATATCCGATATGCAATCGATCATAAATCGTTTATCATCCATTAGCCAGGTACGTCTTATGTCGTTAGAGTATGCTTGAGTTCAACAGTATTGGATCGACTGAGAATGGTTCTACCAAACCCGGACAGAGATCACCGGTCATCGCCATTTTTCTCAAGACGCCACCTCGACATAATTTGCGGGACTTTGCTGATATCCTAGAAGACTTCGTTACGAGCAGTCGGTATTGGTGCCATCCGGATCTTGACGCTGCCGTACTATCGCTTCTATCAGTTCAACACAATCCGCCCCATCTTGCGACTAGCCAGCCTTACCGATCAAACACAGAATCCGAAAACGGTCTTACATTTTCTAAAGCGTTGGAGAGCGCGCAAGGTCGCAGAGCTGCAATTTGTTTCTATCGCCGTAAGCCTTCTCCCTTGTTCTTCACCTCACCTCCTACAGACAAGGGAGCTAACCCGCCGTTGCGAAGTGCGCTGTGCTAGCAGCCGCCGTGATCGGCTCCTTCTCCTGGACCACCACCGGCCAAGCCTACTGGGTCGCATCCGCACTATGGTACAGTAGTCTCATCCTCGCCATCCTTGGCATTCTCACCTCAGCCCAGCAAGTCACCGTTTTTGAGATCCTTGGACGCCAGCCACGAGACGAAGAGTCCCAAGAATGCGTTCTCTTCATCCGGAGGTATTTGACCTGCCTACTACGCGAGAACACTCGCCAGGGTACTGGAAATGAACGAGGGAAATCTATTGGAATCGGAGCATGGAAGGTGAGGTGGAAGATGGTGTTTATCTGGCAGTGTGGCGTCATGCTGATGAGCTATTCCGTCTCCTCGTATCTGGCTGGCTTGACGATCTTTGTCTGCACACCTTTTGTACGACATGACGCTTGGGGCCCCGGTTCAAAAGTACGCATTCAATTTTTGTGCCCTTTTCTGTGTCGGAGCGAGAGCTTGTAACCTCTAACATCAGCCCCAGGTCGCGATAGTCTATCTCACCGTCGCAACGCTCGCAAGTAGCACCTTCGTGTTCTGCGCGTTCTGGACGTACCACTACATCGACCTGGAGCACGATGCTCTGGAAATGGATGAGGCAGAGCCTGCGCCTATGGGTGGGATTCTGCACCTCTGAAACGACTGGAATGATACAGAGGAGATGTAGCTCCTGTTGGTTTGCTTCTCCGTCGATACAGCCAAAGACAAGCTGCAATTCTCCCGCGCCACAGCATTCCCCGCCACAAAATTTGCAATGCAACCCAATACAGCGTTGATCATGCATGGGGACCGGCTTCCTCGACGAAACCTCTCAAAAATATCACTGCTTCGCAATTTCCCCCAACGCTTGTGCCGCTTCTGGGATGCAAGTTCTCCCCCGTAAACTTGGGGGACTCCCCCTAGGATTTTAAAAGCCCAACGATACCCGCCCTCACTCTACTCCTCTATCTCCGCGTTTACGTTCACACCACCGGAGGAATTCGGCAACAATCCACATCATACCGGATCGGACAGCACACCACATCACAGCACAATCTCGAATAAATGCCTCCTATACCGTCCCCCCTCCCAGGAGACCCTCCTTGGGGAGACCACCCACTGGGGAGCCTACCCACCCCCCCGGAGACGACACGTCCCTCCTTCATGTCATCTCTTCAGGTTTTGCTTTTTTGCTTCAAGAAACCCAGAAGTTTTTCTTCTCAGGGACGAAAACGGATAGCGGTGTACTCTAGGTATGGCACAAATCGGATCGGAAGGATGGATGACGATGACACGGGGGTGTGTATTTACTACAGTACCGTCGTTCAACCGCAACCACAATCACAAAACTGAAATCGAACCCCCCTGGGGATGTTATGTTACTTGTATGTAGCCTCACTCATACAAGCCACAACTGAAAAAATCAACCCCCTCGTCGCCCGTCGCCGCACACTCACCCCCAACCACACAACCCACCCACCCCTACCTACAGCTTCGCCTTAACCTCCCCCTCCCCCTCAAAATAACTCCTCACGCAACCCCTCGCCACCTCCACAACCCCCAAATCCTCCACCGTCGCCGGCACCTGTACCTCCCCCCCAAACTCCCCTTTAACCCCATTCTCCACCAACTCCCTCAACACCCTCCTCAGCGTCTTCCCCGACCTCGTCCTCGGAATCATGCCCTTCCCCTGGATCATCCCCCCTAGGGACGCAATGGCGCCGATCTGCGAGCGCACCAGCGCGTTGACTTCGTCGAAGAATGACTGAGAAGGCTTGGCGGGGATTTCGTTGTTGGAGGAAGAGGGGTTGTTTGAGGGGGAGGAGGAGGAGGAGGAGGATGGGGTGACAAAGGCGAAAGGGAGGTGGCCCTTGAGTTGGTCCGGGATGCCGATGACGCATGCTTCGCCGACGGAAGGGTGGGAGAGGATGGCCTGCTCGATTGCGCCTGCTTTTTTTTTAGAATGTGTCAGAATTTAGCTTTCCCTCTTCTCCCCCAATTCTAAGGTTGATTTTTTATTTTTCCTTTTTGAGTTTTGGGATTTACAGAAAAAGAGAAAAGAAAAAAAAACCTTACCTGTGCTGAATCGGTGCGCCGCGACGTTGATGATGTCGTCGCTCCGGCTCATGACGTGCACGTATCCATCTTCATCGATCATCCCCGCGTCCCCGGTATCAATCCACTTCCCGTCGAACCGCTTCAGATAGCCCTTGTAGTACCGCACTTCGTCGTTGAACAGCGTCGTGAACCCAGTCGGCGCAAGAGGCATGGCAAGCACAATATTTCCCATCTCCCCTCCACGCACTTCATTCCCTTCATCATCTACGATCCTAACGTCGAAGCCGGGCATCGGCTTCCCCGCCGACCCAGGCTTGATCGCAAGCGGCGGTCGCTGAACAACGTCTCTGCTGCTGCTCGCATGCAGATTGAGGAGACCGACGGCCGGGCTGAGCGCGATCCCCGTCATCGGCGAGCCGGACTCGGACGACCACCAGTTGTCGACCACGATGGCGCCGGGGGCCGCGTACTGCTGGAGGAGGTCCTGGTACAGCCGCACGATGCTGGGCTCGCTCCGCTCTCCTGCCAGGAAGAGCGCACGCCAGTGCTTCAGGCCTCCTCGCTGACCGACTTGAGAGAGGCACTTGCTGTCCGGGTCCTCCTTCTTGATGGCTCGTAGCGCCGTCGGCGCTGTGAAGAGGCTCGTAACCTGGTGTCAAATGTAAGCTGGGTGTATTAGCCTGAGGGATTTCCCTGTTTCTTTCAGACCTTGTGTTCTTCGACGATCCGCCAGAAAGATCCGGCATCTGGTGTGCCAATGGGTTTCCCTTCGAAAAGGACCGTGGTGGCACCAGCCAGTAGAGGAGCGTAGACGATATAACTATGGCCAACCACCTGGTCCGGGGTCAACAGATATCAGGCATGAGAAGAGCGAGCGCTATACCCAGCCAATGTCAGATGCAGTAAAGAGAACATCTCCAGGGCCCTTGACGTCAAACAAGTATTTGACAGACAGATTCAATCCCACAGCATGACCAGCAGCCTGGCGAAGAACTCCTTTCGGCAGCCCAGTTGTCCCTTTCAATGATTAGAGTTGCTCAAACAGGATATGGCCTTTACTTACCACTCGTATAAATAATATAAACCCCCTCGTCGCTCCGAACAGGCACTGCCTCCGCCCTCACTCCCCTACCCTTGGCACTTTTAACCAACCTCTGCCAATTCCTCTGGCCCCTCTCCTTCACCACCGGATCCCACCTCTTCTGCTCCCTCTGCCAGATAATCGTCTTCTCCGGCTTAAACCTACTCTTCTCGATCGCGCCTTCCACAAACGGTCTATAATCCAACGGTCCCTTCGCCCCCTCCACCGCACAAGACGCCGTCATGATGACCTTCGGCCTCGCCGCTTCGATCCGCTGCGCCAGTGACGCGGCAGCAAAGCCACCAAAAACAACCGCGTGCATGGCGCCTAGGCGGACGGTGGCCAGCATGGCGAAGATGGCGGCGGGAATCATAGGCACTGCCAATATCGATCAACTCTTGCCACCCGCTATACACAGCCCAAACACCAACGAGGCATGAGGCGGAATGGAGAGATAAAAGAAACTCACTATAGATCAACACCACATCTCCCCTCCCAACCCCTTCCTCCCTCAGCACCCCCGCTAAGCACTCAACCTCCCCCAACACCTCCCCATACGTAAACCCCCTCTTCGTCCCCGTCACCGGTGAGTCCCACACGATCGCGGTCTCTCCGCCCCTCCCCGCATGTACATGTCGATCCAGGCAATTGTACGCCGTCGAGATCTCGCCGCCGGGGAACCACGTCCAGTGCGGATGTGCGGTGCCGTCCGGCAGATGTTTTTCGGAGCGTGCCAGGGCAGACGTAAAAGGTTTGTGCCAGTGGAGGGTGTTTGCGTGGTGGGTCCAGAATCGCTCTGGGGTGGAGAGGGAGAGGGTTTGGACGCGGTCTTGGATGGAGGCGGTGGGTGCCATTTTTTTGGTGTGAGTGAATGGTTGATACACTTGGGGACAGGAGCTTTATATGCCTCTGTGGACTTTTTGAATCCAAGGACCGGCAGATAGATGGACAGACAGTCGGTCTTAGAAAGAGCCTCTTATTGTTCAATTTGAAGATGTCCAGCGGCGATGAGAAACGTTGTACATCCTGGTCCCACCTAAAGATTGTCGGTCGCGGTAGTCTTCTCTTGTTGCTCTTTCTGTTTTCCCTTCCCGTCCCAATTCAAGTCATTCTGGGGGGATACTTCAGTTCCTTCCCAATTTCTTTGCCCAGGAAGTTGCTTCGGCCCTTCTTGGGAGTGGAAAGTTAGCGGGTTGCATGAGCCTTCCCCATCCCGGTCCAATGGGAAATCTTCGGCCCCCAATTCCGACAGTCGCTCTTTCCCCGGACCTCGCACTTCCCCCAATCTTGGCGCCTACTCACGCCGCTTTACCAATTCCTTGGTGCGATTAAGCGTGCACCCGCGTGCCTGCCCACGCTTTCTATCTAGGATAAGGAAGCTAAGGAAGTCGCAGCCTTCCTTTTCCCTCTGCAATCACCTGTCGTAATACCGTGTATCACAATAAAAAAAAGATATAAATAATATACAAGGTACACAATATCAAAGACGTGCACGTGGCTTCCAACGTCACCCCTCCCTCCCTTTCCCTCCAGCCGAACATAGCCCGTCTATACGCGTCTAAGGCATAAAAGATCTCCGGTTTTCTAACCTCTCAGTGATCCGGATCCAGGGTTAGGTTTAGGTTCAGCCGTTCCACGTCTGTTGTTGCGTTCTACTTTACATCTATTTATGCGCCGCTTTGATAGGCGGAGAGAACCTCGTGGATGGTCCAAAATTGTAAAGTCACTGGACTACATGTACTCTGAGCCTGTTCGGGGGGGGGGGGGGGGGGGGGGGTTGGGGGG
>JAGFML010000088.1:0-142941 GCA_021030945.1 Pyrenula aspistea
ACTATAACTGTAAATAGACTAGTCTGAAGCCTTCTGCTAGCGCTTTACTAACGAAAGTTATCCCTGACACCACAGTAGTGAGTATTGACAACAGTATACAAGGTTCTCCGGCCATTATTACGTCAAACCCCAAAATGTCCTATTTCTGCTACTTCTGCATCGGCATACTCTCCACAAATCTCCATCCTTTCTCCGAAGACCCTAATCTCACATATATCCCTCTAGCCTGTCTACTCAACGCCGCCGTGCTCCCACCCTCTCCAACGCCCTTCATCTGCGTCTGCGATTCCAGCCCATGGAACAGCAACGCCAGCGCGCTGGTCTTATAATCATGGGCACTGGTTTCATCCTTGGGCCTGGTCTGGATTACCATGCCAATGAAGAACACCAGAGTGAGAAGCAGCAGGGCCAAAGGGAAAATCCCCCATGCCCATTTCACGCGAACACATGTATCGTATCGATTCACCGTCCCAAGCACAGGTGCACTCCGGCCCTGCTCGCCGTTGGTTCGCATCTCCGTGGTCGTTGAGCGGCTGATGTTCTCGAAAAGCTCAGATACGCTGTCAAAGGTCACATTTCCCCATTTGTAGATCTGCTCGACGACGGCATTGGTGCCGCCTTGGTATCCGGGGCCCGCGGAGACATTCCCTGCGAGGAATGTGCCCATATAATTGGCGATACTGTTGTCTGCGACAAGAGACTCCTGGTAGATGCATTTTGGAGGCACAATTCTGAGCGACGGGTCTGTGTCATTGCGGAGACCGTCGGCGTAAGCCCATCCTGTGCCGTCACTAGGATCGAGATTAGGAGTGAACGAAACATTGTATCGCATCCATTCCGTTTTGTCATCGAACTTGTAACCTTGATCATGGAGGGATTGCTTCTGCTCAGGTGTCACGCAGGACATGTCAAGCATGGTCAGGTATAAATTCTGCGTCATGCGTCCAAAAGCACTATGTTGTGAGAGCTCTTTTTCATTCAAGTGTCCGTCGCTAATGGTGGCCGAGTAGGTCCGGGTGCATGGGTAGAGCGAGCAGCGGGCTGCTGAGTAGTTGCGACAAAGCCAGCTGCCTTGGTCATTGCAGTTCACGGTCCCTGAGGCTTCTTGAGTTGAGATCAGCTCGATTGTAGTCATGCTGTCACCTTCGGCAGGACCCATGATGAAAGATGCGGCTCCTGGAATTGCTGTCAGGCCAGACGGTAGACTAATCTCAGTCGAGCCACGAGTTTCATTGACCTTGGCCTCATGGGTCACATCATCGCACCTGCTGCAGTACGCGATTGAGCTGTACGTGTCAGGTATCGTGCAGTTGCCTGTGGGACAGTCGAAAGGCATAGCAAGGGCACTCGGGTTGAAGACGCCTGCGTTCACTGCTGCTTGTAGCTGTGGGGGAAGAGTCTGCGCCATGTTACCAAGGCGGCCTGTCTGACCCCCACCGAGATCATATCTAGAGAGAAGAGTCAGTACCGGTGATTCCGAGTATTTACCACTATTGTGCGTACGAATTTGACCTTGGAATTGACGAATTTTGATTGGCCACGGTATAACGGCATTGGCCGTACCGAACAAGCTGTTGGGCAATTGGATCGCTAAAAAGGGCGAGAATGACGACCAACGCTCCGATCGTGGGAATAAGATAACTAGAAACATTACATATCAGTACAAGAAAACAAAGGGGGGGCGATCAGAAATGCTGACAGTCCGCGTATTCTCCACAGAAGCCAGAAAGCGCCTTTGACAGTTCCCCGAGAAGCCTCATCATATATTTCAACATCTTCTAGGGGCCGTGTTCGTCTAAACCAACTCCATTTGAGCTGTCCGAGCCCTATATAGCGATCAGTCTTCACAAACTCGTTCATTCATCTCATTCTCAACGTACCGTTCATGATAATGTACAAAATCACAGCCTTCAGAATAACAATGTATATGGAAATGAGAGAATTGATAGTCAAGCCATAGGGCCATTGCGGCAGCGTCTTTCCGGCGTAAGGATATAGAGTAGCGAATATCGCAACGATGGCTCCAACGGCAACGATGCATGCACTGATCTCAATCCACCAATCCCGAAAAACATTGCGCCTGCGATAAGGTGCCTTCTCTTGTGGGTAAGTAGGTACGAATTCCTCCTGCAACGATGACGATCGTTCTCTTGCCGAAGGTGTTGACATTGGTATGTACTGGTGCCCACCCTCCAACCGTTCATGTATATCGTCCGAGTGATCGGCATCTGGGAGACCTTCGAGGCGTTGAAAGTGAGTGGACGGCTTGGAAGAGTTCCGCCACATCTTGACAAGGCTCAAGCCAATCTAGCCAGACAGACAAAGCGCAATCTCAGCCGTTCGGGGACAAAAACAGGATGGCCTTTTGAACTTGGCTTGAATGTTTATAAATTCATACTGCCATTAGAGCCCGAGCCATGTACAATCTTAAAACTGAACGGCGCGGATTTAGGCCGCTGAGACCATGAACATAGGCAGGCTTTGCCTCTGATCCACCAGAAAGACGACCGAGCAGGTCGGAATCTGCCCTTTCTGCATCCTGAATGGCGCAAGGAAGCCATAGCGGGTGGCCATCCGAAAATCTTGTTCCCAGAACGATTGGGTGAAGCTCTGAAGGAATTCTTAGGAAGAAGGTTAAATTGGCTCGCTGCGGAACACTTGGGATGAATAGGAAAGAGATCGCACGACAGGGCGAATCAGCTTGGTGGCTAGGGTCGTCTTCGGGCAGTGTGGCCTGTTTCAGTCTGGCAACTCTGTACCTTTTCAGGCTTAGTTGACTTTGCCGCTAAGTGTTCCTTAAACAGATCAAGCACTGGATCTTTCCGAGTCCTTGACTTTTACAATTTCAGCACTCTGCGCCTCGAAGATTTCGCTATCGCATTCGGGAGTCGTGGCTGCGTGTAGTAACCGTCTTTCCAAGATGTGCAGGACAGTGATGGCCCGCATCCTGCACCTCAACGGAACGGAACTCGCAATCCCTGAAGGTGAGCGTTGATGAGTTTGAAAGAAAGTACGCAGACCGGACAATCGTGATGATAATGAACCTCGATTCGGTGTCATTTCAAGCCGATAGATTCAATCGGCGGAGCGGACAATCTCGTTCATTCTCTACGCAATAAAATGCCCCATATTCTCTCACTTAGACCCTAGCTTCCAAGGTCTAAGAGCTTGCCATGGTGGTATAGTCAAAGCCGGTCCTCGTTCATGTTATATGACTTAGAGTGTCGCAAGCTTGACCTAATGGAAGCCAGCTGGCCTTTTGGAGGATCTATCTCTCGACGGCGCCAAATTATCTTAGCGTTGTTAGGCAAAGGTATACGACTGTAAGCATATCTTGATGGATGAATTCCATTTCAAGAAAAAACCTTAAAAGTTGTATGATAGTTCTTCGCAGGTTCGGACTTTCAACGTGGCAATATTCTCACTTCACTTCATGATCTACCAACTGCCGACCCTCGAGTAAACTCCGATTGAACACCACTGCCATCCGCAACAATCCAATACTACTTCTACACGGTATTACCTCTGATCATACCAGATTCTTCGCCTAGATCTCCTCACCATCGGCTCTCAACTCTGCCAAGAGCTCCGGATCAATCTCATCATCCTGCTGCGCTCTCCTGACTTTCTCGAAGCGGCCAATAAGCTGAGTATCCCGTTTCATACCCGCGGCATCTTCTGCGTCAGAGAGTTCGGCCTCGCCATCAGAAGCACCACTCGCGTTGTTGGAGCTAGTCGTGCTGGTGCTGCCCTTTCCGGTGCTTGCGGTATTGCCTGTGGAGCTGGAGGTTGAGCCGGTGCTACCCTTGCCAGTGCTGCCAGTAGAAGCAGTGGAAGCAGTCGAGCCCGTAGTGCCCGTTGAGCCTGTAGAGGCTGTAGATCCAGTGCCGCCTGTGGTGCTGCCAGTGGAAGTAGTGCTGTTACCAGCAGCAGCCATATTCATTTGGACAGCCACAACGCCACCGAAGGGGCCAGCACGGGCAGGGTTCTGGCAGCGAACCATGCACACGTTTGATTCACCTGCAACATTGCCATCGCAAGTCTGATCGGCTGCGACTTGAGCATTGAGTGGCTGGTTGGCTTATCAGTGACGAGCAATAAAATATATTGAAGTAGAAAACATACGAAGTCAGTCTTAGCACCATCTCTCTCGTTGCCGTTCTTGCCCGGAACGTTCTGGGTAACGGTCATAGGTGTCCACTGTTGGGCAGTACCCGTAGAGTCGATCATGCATTTGTACGGGCCGGCACCGTCACCGTTGATCTGATGTAGGGTCATCATGACCATGCCGCCTTGAGAAATTTGAGGCATTGTGCTGCCCATGTTTTGCATGACAGCTTTAACGCCGGTCTCGATGTCGTTGGTACCTCCGCCAAGGGTCTCGCCAACAGTATCAGCTGCGTCTCCCTTGAAGCGGGTGGTGTCCTGTTGGAACGGATTACGTCTAGCCCAAGTCAGAACAGTATCCCACCGAATGGTTGGCATTCTGACTTTGTTCCATCTCGGGGGGTGTTGGGGTCAATTCCGATAGCAGAGCCCATCCCACCGGCGTCACCAACTGCTTTCACAATAGCACCATGACCGGCCACCAGAGGAGAGAATGCCGCAAGGGCGAATAGGATGTTCCTGGTAAGAGAAGACATATTGTTCCACAATCGGGAGATTAAAAGGATGCAGACCTGCTGCGATGGAATTGAAATGAATGAATAGCTTCTGAAATGACTGAATGGTCGATCGAGCAGTGATGAAAAACTACCCTTTACCTAGCCATCCTCCTCATATTATATATCATGTAGCAGCGTGCCCAGCATTCTGGATCCGGAGCCCATTGAATCCGAACATTTGACGCTGTCTGGAGATACCCCGTCTTACCCTGTGGAGCATTCAACGGAGATCAGAGAAGAGGCTCGCAGCAAAATCCCGAGGAGTTTCACTAGCTCGAATCGTATGACTGGCTGAAATTGATCACACTGGACGATCTTGTCGAAGATGAATCAAGGCCAAGAGACCTGATGTGATGCTTCACAAGCGGATGCTCATGCCCGGGCATCCTGGTCGGCTTGGCCGTTGGTGCTCGGACGCGGGCTAGACGTTGAAACCTTTCAATAATACCCAATTGGGGCAGCTCTGATAGCCAAGAAGGTATGGTGATACAGAGCCCTACCTCATCCAGTCGATTGCCAAGTTGGGCGGCTGCTTGCCAGCTAGTTGAGTATCCGGGTGCGAAAAGCGAAGATCTGGGGTGCAGTAGGAGATCCTGAAGCAGATTCGCGAAATATTCCAAACAACTTGGCAAAGTATAGCTTAGTCTGGAACGAGCCAGCCATAAGCTTGATTGAGAGCCGCAGCGCTTATTCATATCCTGATGTTCTTAAGTAAAGAGGAGCTCCATTGGGTAGATCCTGCAAGCTGTCCAGCGAGCTGCAACGTCTGTAAGCACAACATCCACTGTCCAGCTCAACAGTCGATAATCAGAGTAGCATTGACGCCGCTTTGACACCTTTGTCGTGCATCATATAACACCAAAACGATCCTGGAGCGCCTGAAACTGGAGGATGAAGAGTGAAACTGCAGGATGTGGAAGAATGACAAAACGCAACGCCAAGAGAGGCTTGCCAAGCCGTTTCACGCACGATCTCTCGCTAGAACGACGCACCTCTCCACCGCCCTATCCAAACTTTTACCGTATCAGAAGCCTTTAACCGTGAGGCGCAGTCACCATATGCCTCAAAATGTCCATGCTCGAAGAACCGGCTCTTAAAGAGACTTGTCAAAGGCGAGCATGACAGAGTATCACAATGTTTCCTCAGCTGGGACAACAAGCATACAAGGTATTCCTCTCCACCGTCTCTTGGCAGTTACGATCGACGCCGTTGTTTCTTTATATCGGACTAGAAACTTCGTGGAGTACTCAAGATATGGATCTATCGTCTGTTAAAGCATTTGTCATTAGGCGTTCTTGGATGGAAATGTTTGGAAGAAAAAGAGCGGCATTTCAATATCTAAAGTGGCATTGAAATTTATCTCAGGCCGTCCTGCACAAGAGGGCTTGGAAAGACTTGGAGACCAACGGCGGCATGTAGAAGGCTTTATGAGTAGTCTTCTCAACTTAAACAGCAGAAGTCATGCTGCTATGATAATTTCTCATCGACAAGCACTATGCTAGACTGACTTCTAGGCAGCAGAGAAAGCGCGGCCCTCACTGGCTGCTGTTGTCCAGAATCTTCTCTTTTCGCTCGGGCAAATGACCAGCCTACACGGCTGTGGCCACCGCCATTGTAGAAATGTTTTTCCACTCAGGCTCTCTTCCCAACAACCACCCGATCCCAGTAACCTGCTCCTCTCTGAACTTCTTCGAGCTACTCAGTGTTGGAAAGAAGGCCCAGAAGCCATGGGGAAGCCCAGGATACATGTCAGACTTCGTTTTCGCCCCCTTCTCTTGCAGCTCCATCTCATAGATCACCGCCTCGTCCCTTAACGGATCCATGCCACAAATCTGAAAATAAGCCGGCGGTAGGTCTCCAAGCCCTTTCGGGTGGATCATGGGCGTGTGCAGCCAGTTATCATTGTCAGGTTTGTAGCTGTCCATGAACAAATCAATCGCCGCTTGCGGCAACACTGGAGACGAATGGTTCTGCTCATATGAGATCTGGAGATGCTTATACTTCTGCGGCATATGCGCTGGTCCACAGGTCGCCGGAATAGCAAGATACTGCCCTGTCAGCGGAGGAGACAAACTATTATCCCTAGCTCGCAGAGCCAACGACGCAGAGATGTTTCCGCCAGCAGAGGTACCGCCGACGATGAATCCGGCTTTGGGATCCGCGCCGAGCGATGATGCGTTCGCTGCAGCCCATTTGAGCGCATCCCATGCGTCATCAGGGGCAGCTGGGAATGGGTGTTCCGGAGCCAAGCGATAGGCAGCCGATAAACAGGTGGCTCCAAACGCTTGTGTCGCACTACGAGCGGTCTGAAGCTCGCCCTCCGGAGCACCCATGCAAAAGCCACCACCATGAAAGAGAACGATCAGGGGGCTTCCGCCCGCCGGTGCCGTTGATGGAGCGACCAGAATACCGCGGCTACTAGAGCCATCGCTGTGAGGGATAGTGACTTCCTTCTGAGTAATTCCCTCTGGTGGGGAGCCAAGATTCTCTACAGCCGTCTTGCCTCGTTCGGCAGCGCCTGCGCGGAGGACGTGGATGTCAGAGAAGTCAGGCGCCGGTAATTTGGCTTTGGCGAGGAACTAGATTCTTCTTAGCGAAATGTCTCTAACATTCATTACCGAAGAAGACTTAGACGTACGTCCTTGAGCTCGCCATCGATCTCTCCTGTCTTTGCGAGCTCTTCTTTCGTCCAGGCCATGATGATGTCAGTGATGGTTGACCCCTAACTGTAGCTCCGAGAAACAACCACTTCTGTACAAAGAGATAGAAAAAGAAGTCAGAATCTGTGAAGAGAATGACCTTGCACGAAGAGACCTTCTATTTATCCTACCGCAAATTAGGTTGATGGCGTATCTATTGTTTCGTGCTCTGTCATCAGTAGCCTCGTGAAACTCCATGCTGACCACCCAATTCTACCAATGAATTTAACCTCGGCTAGAAACCGAGATGATAAGCGGAGCAATACCACTAACCTACTCGATAGATACTAGAAATGATATTTCCATCCGGTGAATTCACATCCTACATCAATTTGCAATGATAATTCATCTCAAACCAAGATATCTTGTTTCGTTTGCACCCTGGCTGCCTGGGAACAGATGTGCCCAAATAAGCGGGGGACTCAGAAGGATCCCGGATTCCGTGATGCCTTATGCTGTCACATTTGTGTCGTTTGCTTCAGGCAACCCATTAGGTAAACTGCATCTCCCGGACCGAGATGGACATAAGGGGAATGCGGATTATCTGACAAATTGTATTAGCAAGCGATACAATGTAACAGCATTGGGGATACTGACCAGCTGTCCAGCTAGTGTTTTTCAAAGGCAGAGGACCACAAATATCCACCTTTTCCTAACATCTTTATGACGTATGTATTCCTTCTTTTCAGATATTTCCTGTCTGCCGTGGTCACCTGTGTCACCAAGAAAGACAGTCCAACTTCAACCCGACGGAGACACACCTTCTACGAGGACTGCACAACTTCGAAATGTCGGTCGCTACGACCTTTATAATGACTGATTGGACTTTTCTGGCATGCCGACGGCCTTCTTTCAGGCAGTTCGAGACCAGTCTATTCCTCTTAAGAAGTAAAGGCACCTTTGTCTTTGACACCGAGCCAACCCGATTGTCAGGGGACGAAGAATTCCCACAAATGGACTGTAGAAATACGATGTTCTGACAATGCCTTTAGAATGGGCATACCCTCAAGATACCTCGCTCAGATAAGCGAAGAGGCTCTCAGTCATGCCAAAAGAATCGCTGATAGGTGACGTGGACTGGCGTGCCATGAAAGGCGTCGCCGATGTCTAATTCTTTGATTGAAACTACCACTTAACATCCCTTTTCTTTGACACTGCTTCTCTCCAGGTCACATGGTTGCTCTGTCCTCTTTTACTACCAGATTTGCAAAGTTGAAGACATCAATATAAAACCAGCCCGTATCATGTGATGACTCTCGCTCCACTTTCGCCAACATCGAAAGCATGGCAGAGAATCAACAAACTAACGAACCGCGATCTCAATCTCTAAGGTCCTCAGAGGTCTCATCTACCGCTGGGACCGCCGCAACGGTGGTCTTTCCTGATTCCAGCCGGCCCAGTGAGCAACAGCATCAAGGCGATAACGGCGCTTCAGGCTTGGGAGACCAGTCTCAAGGAGCAGCTTCAGGAGCTCAGCCGGCGCTGTCAATAATAGCTCCGGAGCCTGAATCCCATCGGGCAACTTCAGAGCCTCGACCTGATCTGTTGACGTCGAGACTTCAGTCTCAACCGTCAACAACTGTACCTCAAGCCCAGTCCACTCTAGGGCGGCTGCATCGTCTAGGCCGGCATGAATGGTCGTGTTGTAAGTGTGATCTAGTGAACTCCGGAGCCGTAGTATGGTGTACCAATTGCAACCATTTCACTATACGCTGCTTGGACTGCCACTCATATATCGAGTGAAGAAATCTCCCTTTCGTAGACCTGAGTACTTCTGGGGTTGAAGCGTTCAGATTTACCGAGGGTAAGCAAGTCAAATCCTTTGTGTGCTCCTTTTTCAATTCTTTGTTCGTCTTAAATCACCCTCCTTCATCTACTGTGGATTCGGTAATAAAAGGCGATCTAACGTAATCGACTTTCGTGTCGACGCTTCTTCACCCTATCCCACCCAGACCCTCGATCCGAACCTCGATACAGTCAAGAGCCTTTTTGACATGATATCCCAAGCGCGGCGAATGGTAAAGTCTCAGATGCTATTTCGCATCTCGTCGGTATAATGTCCTAGAAATCCGTACATTCCGGCCCTCCTTTTTTCCTTCGGATAGGATACCCGCAAGCATTGACGACCAAGGCGGTGCCTCTATCCTAACCAACGCTCCTGCCCCCTCCCATCACGTAGAAGCCGCTCAATTAGCCCTGTCCGGATACCGTCTCCCGCTACCTTTCCTTCTCCAGCACCACAACAACCACAACACCCCTTGGCAAGGCGAGGCCCTTCCATCTCAAACATCACGGACCTGATCAACACCAGCCCTCTTGCCTGCCGGATGCGAGCAATTTCGAGACCCGGCACAACCACAATCAATCCTTTTACCCGTACACGAACCTCACGGCCAAAGTGACAGGTCTGCATTGGACTTGATGGAGGAACAGAGGAGTTCCTGTGGTCCGCCGCTGATGCTCGAGGGACACGCCCGTATTCGCTGAACGGGTGAAGCGCGCGCGAACAGTACAATCAATTGAGGAACAGTATACCGTAACGCTGCATTACGAAACAGTAGTAAAAAAAACAGCAATCAGAACAACCCACGTTTCCCTCAGTGACTGCCCGTGAACCACACCTTCTCAGCCTCCCTGGTGAGCCGTACACCCCTCGTAAAAGACGTGCGTTTAGCTCCTAGCTTCCGCGGTTCCATAGCAGCCAAAGCATCGACAGATGAGTAGATTTGAGATGCTTCCAAGATGTGAGGGCAAGTTGTGTGCAACAGAGCAAGGAGCCCGGATCAAACGACAAGACTGGAAATCGAGATATGCCTACCGTTCCGCAAACGGGTAAGGAGATAAGAGCACTTCTACGGACATTTGCTGCCAATGTATTCCCATTGTTGACTTGGAACGTAGAGGGGATAATAGGAGCAGAATGGGTACGTTCTATCATGATTCCAGGCTATGTGTCGTGCCTGGAAGGACTCTGGGTGTCTGGGTGCCGTTGGGCGGGGGCGATCCGAAGCGATCCGGCCACTTCCATATACAACGAGTTAGCCTTTTTTCGGGAAATATGGTACAAAGAACCCTCGACTTTCGGGTCATCTGGTCAAGACATGGTAGTCGACCACTGATGTTTAGAACAAATATTATCTTTCGGTCGAGCTATCTGAGTTTCTCTATCGTCATAATCCGCCGTAACAGTCCATGCATGCTCGTGAATCCACTCCTTGGCTCTGCACCTCCGACCAAGATGGACAATAAAAATCTATTGGGACGTATCTGAAGCTAGTAGTAGTCGAAGAGATGAGGATCCAGCACGAAGCTCGAGGCCAAAAGGAGAGGCTTTGCGGGAAAAGTTGAGAGATGTTCCTGAAATGATTCGCTCATACGCTTTTTGATCCCTTGACAAAGGAAAACGCTTATTTGGTCGCTATCACTGCTGCTTCTTCTTATTCTTCGGGCTTTGCCGTCCCTTTCTCCATCTTTCTAGGTGGCAATCCAACACCATTCCTGTTCCTGAAGAACAGTACACCGGCATTTTCCCCAGTGGCATCCGAGTTGGGCTCTACCCATTGGCACGACCGAGTATTCATCCACAAGCTCTTCAGGAAGCCTATGCAACCATCCTTGGTGTCACTGCGATAGTGTCTGCCCATGACAGGTTTGATGGCCTCGGTGGCTTCATCGGCGTGGTAGAAGGGGATGGTGCTGATATAGTGATGGAGTACATGGGTTTCAACAATACCGTGGAAGAGCTGGCGGCCAATGAAACCAAATTCGCGATCGATAGTTGCAGCAGCGCCGCGGGTATAGGTCCAGGTGGATGGGTTGTAGTGCGGGAGGGTCGGGTCAGTGTGTTGGAGGAAAGTAATGGCAACTATTCAAAGTCAGTCGACGATCTGCGAACTTCGTGCGCTTACTTACCAAGCCAGTGGTTTACCCAAAGATAAGGGATGAAATACCACACGAGGAGATTTGTCCAGCCAAAAGTTCGGCCGATAGTGAAGAGAATGGATCCTACGATCAGAAGACCAAGGTCGCTCAGCAGGACTAGCTTTGCGTCTTTCGATTCGTACAGTGGACTCATGGGATTGAAATGGTTAACACCACCACCGAGACCGTTCTGTTTCCCCTTTCCACGTCCTTCAGGTTGTCCCTCATGACAGTTGTGGCCAGTCACGTTCGTGAAGAGGTATGACGGCCACCCAACGAGTTGCTGACCAATGAGATTGAGTGCTGTGGCAACGGGCGTCTCTTCCGTCAATTCTGCCAACTCGTGGACGAGATACCCCATCCGGGATGCATACACTTCCTGTGTCTTAGGCAGAAAGACCATGTCCCGCTCCATGTGGCCCGTGGCCTTGTGATGCTTGCCGTGGGAGATCTTCCAGGAGAAATATGGTACTAACAATGCCGAATGGCAGATCCATCCGACAGTATCGTTGAGGATCTTGCTTGGCGAGAAAGATTGATGCCCGCATTCATGGGCCAGCACCCACAGACCCGTCGCAAACAATCCTTGTACAAAAGTGTATGCAGCCCAGATTCCAGCCCTGGCGGCGGTGGAAGGAATGTTTTCAGGAGTCACGAAGGTATGGGTGAGGTAGAAGACGGTCGCGAGGGAGGCCAAATCTCGGGCGACGTACCCAAGACCGCGCAGACCCGATCGCTCGAAACAGTGCTTGGGGACGGCATTGCGTACTTGGTTGATGGTGAAGTCGGGGATCTGAAATTCGTTGCCATGCGTGTCCACGAGCTTAGAGGCAGGGAGAGCGTCGATAGAAGACATCGAGGAGAGAGAGGTTGAGGAGGCTGAAGCTCGCGGGCTATCGATAGGCGATATGTTTGTTGAGGAGATTGGTGTCGACTCAGTGGTTGCCATCCTCTTCAAGGTTTTGGGCGGCAAGGCCGTTGTTGACATGGTGGTAGAGAGGAATTCGACCGGTTGAGAGACTCTTGGGACCGCAGAGATGGGGTCTCTCAAGACCCAAATCACTTATCTAAGACTGACAAATCGTGAATGATTCCTTCAAGGGTTTCGGCAGGTTCTCGAGAGAGAATCAGAAGCTTGAATTGTCGACTTTTTTTTGCGGGAGAACAATTGGAGAAATTCTGGCGTGTGGAGACTGTGTGGAGTTTGAAAACTGTTGACTAGCAGCCTCCAAAATGGCCGCACTGTGATTTTATGCAATCACCTGATCTTGCATGCTCTATTCACACACATGAGAATATGTGTAAATCTCGTGAGGTGGACAGCAGAATGATATGTATTTGTCTAACCAATCGCCAAGCTGCGGGCGGTCAGCAGCAGCATTAATTGGATCACTCTCCCATTCAAAGCTACCGGACTCTAGCTCCATACACGGACATGATTGACATTTACCAGCCTACAAGCCCACCGACAGCTGCGTGGTCGGCTGGATCAGGCTCCCGACCGCCCTGGAGCCAATCCGAGGATCAGCTATTGGAGTTGTGGTTACACAGAATGCACGTTCTCGTTCCTCGTCTACGAGCATGAGGCTCGTTATTGATCACCTCAGGAAGAGTGGCGCATTGATCCAGCGCTGAAGCCAAACGAGATACACACCGTGACACCTAGACCTCCGTGGACCAGCATTTCACACCCACACCGCCTCCCTCGGCACCTGTGCTAGTGGACAATTTTTATCTGCGATAGCCTGTATCCGACAGTCGGCGAGGATATCGACACACAAGGCAGACATCGCTGTGGGAAAGGGCGGTACACAAGTCATTGGCCGAGGTTAAAGTTCGCATTGGTAGGTACCTGCGAAGATTCAGAATAAAATGAAGTTGAAGATTGGAGCGACCAGGATTCAAGTCTGAGGTCATCCAGTCAGGATCTTGACAGAGACTCGTGGGATTGCTGCAGATGCACGTTGCCCGGATGGGAGAGACGTGTTTGCATCGATACGGTCTTACCCGCGCTTCTCCCCGTCGAGGCGGTTGTTGGGGATATCGTTGTGGAATTTTGTTGAGATTCCGAGACGGCAAGCCGGCTAGTCCCTGCGTCTGCTAGACTGCTTCGAGATTAAGCGAATCTGTGGTCCCTGAAGATCTTAGCGGTACTTGTCTACACGTGGAGTCCGGCGCTTCATTTTTTACCGAGGCCAAAACGCACATCATCCCGCACTCTTCCCGACTCTACTACGGTCCCGTCGCAGAAATCAAAGCGCTGTACAGAGAGCAAATAATCGGCATCATATTCATGAGCTAGGCAGCCTCCTCTCACTGCTAATGAGCCAGCTACCCTTGGCAGGACCTTCTCCTTCTAGCCCCACAGTGGTCTGCCGCAGGTTGGGTATTACAAGTATGCTCTGGGAGTGACTCTTATAATCCACTTCACATCTAACATCAACCTTCTTCAACGGCATCATCTCGCTACTGGTCTTTTCTAACACATATGCTTTCACTTCAATGCCCGGGAGGAGCAAGAAACCTGCTCGTTGCGGGAGCAGCATAATGGGGAAGACCACTTCTTCATCGCTATTCATGAAGCTTCCCCGGCGTCGACCACCGATCAGCCATATCTCCGGCGGCGCGAATACTTCGTAGGCAAATTCGATCGCCTGAGAATGGTGATTCTGCTTGGTCCACTGACTTTGCGAGGAGATATGAAGTTCGGCAGCAATTGGTTGGCCCACTGCTGCAGGATTTTTTATGTCGGTCTCGCTGAGTATTCGGAGGTCGGAAGTGAGAACAACTTCGGGGCTTAGAATCTCAACTGGCACAATAATGCGACGCATGGCAGGCGGCGAGACTGGTAGGGGAATGGTCTGAGTCTTCTATATTGTATTAGCTGCACAGCAGTCCACGTTCCCTAAAATAAACGCTTACTTGATGCCATTGCCGGAGCCAGGTCTCTGCCTGCATCGCCGTGCGCTCACCAAAGGCAGGAAGCAGAACCGGCCATTGGAGCTCCTCGAAGGAAGGCACTTCAATTTCCCTCAATAAACCGATCAGTTCCAAGTCATGACCAGACCATTGCGACACAAAAGCCGCTCGAAGATGCCGCAGCAACGGCTGCTTGATGCCCTGGAGAGACAAGTCGAGCTCGCCGGTAAATCTCGATTCTATTACGTCCTCTGCCCATTCATTCAGGCAGCTGTACTCAATCGTGAGCTGCAGAGGGGAAGACTTAGAGGATAGTCGTCTAGGTGTGGCAAATTCAATGTTGTAGACTAAGCTTGCCGGTTCACGCGGAAAGACGTCTAATGGCCAATGATTACCCTCGGCGGCTCTAACGCGAAAGTCATCCGACTTAGCGATACTGCAATCATCTAGCCGTAATGGGACCAAAGTAGCGGGCCCAACAGTAAACCTGGAGAATAGAGTCTGCCGCTGGAAGACATCCTGCACATTCACCGTGATTGGTAGCACCGTGCTAGCAGACGAGTTCATCATGTAAGTAAAATCACCACCTTCGGTCGTATAGAAAACCTCTAGTCGCACAAAAATTGTCATTATCTCTGGATGCTCAATGCTGTAGGGAAACGCAAATCGGGCGGTCGAGTTCGGTTCGAAATTGGTAAGGGTGATGTTTTGATCGCGTTCGGTGTAGTTGAAGAGTACGCTGTTAATACCTCCACTTTGTGAAAGCTTACCTTCATTGACACGAAGACGAAGCCCAGCTGTCGCTGGTCGCACACGCATTGTGGCTTTGGAGATTTTGTTCCAACCACTTCGAATCTCCACATCTGCAGTGCGGGTCTCGCTCAGATTGATGATCGGGCATGGGACCAGGCGAGCCTCTAGAGCATCGCTTGCAGGATAGACTAGAATCTCTCGAGTTCTTGGGTCTGGCTTAGCATCGTCAAGCTGGAGAACCTGCTGCATCTCTGTTGGGCCACAATCGTGAACAAAGCGAATCTTTCCCACTTGCAGCACAATCTGCGACACAGCAAAGCGTCCAAAAGTTGTGACATTCGTGGACAGTCTGTACAAGAGACCTTCTGACGAAACTTTCTCTGGTTGATCTGTTCTGAGCTCTATTTGATTCATTGGACAATCATCTAAGGCGCGCAACACGATGGTAGCAGGGTCTTGTCGGTGGAGCACGGTTCCGAGATGGGATCTCACGAGGAAGGAAAGGAGAAAACCATCGCGTTGTCGAAGGTGGTCAATCTTGCAAGGGAACTCTCTAATCTCAAAGAAATCTTCAAGGTCAGCAGTAATCAATTCTTCCGATACGGCTGCGTAGTCGATGAGATTTTCAAGGTACAATTTCAATTGACTTCTTTTAGCCAACGGTTCTTGGAGTATCTTAGACTTAGCGCATTTAGAAACAAGCGTCAACAGAATTTGGGCGTGGTCGTCTTTGCGACCAAGGCGGTTAAGGCATTCCGCATACAGCTCAAGCAAGGTCACCTCTAAAGAGTTCCATGAGGATACCGTATAGAGAGGAGCAAGAAAGCGAAAATACGTGGCTGCTGCCTCGTAGTTTCCAGCTCTGAATTTTGAGATGGCAATGTCAGCGATGACTCGATGAGCAGAATTGTTTCGCTTGCCTGCGAGGTAATGACGCAGTGCCTGATCAGTAAGGTATTCGAAGCATTGTCTGAAGGTTCCTTCGTTTGAAATAGCTCTTCTTAATTGATCCTGATCAATTCCATGGGATAAGGGATGATTTAGTGGCTCGTCTTGCTTTAGCGCATTCCCATGGGAATCCAAAGAGATTTCCTCAAGCTCAGAACTATCAGCGTAAAGGTCTTCGACGAGCATTGCGATGTCCCGCCAGTCGGTTGACCAACCTCTATGAGACCCTAAGTCTTGTAAAACTCGTCTCGCAATAAGTATCAATTCTGCTCTTCCCGATAAAAAATCTTCCGTGCCAGGTTTAACGGTCACCAGCTTGATAGGTGATCTGGAATTCGAAGACTGTGATGCCATTACAGGGTCACTTGGTCCATGAATATCTGGGGAGAACAGCTCTTGGCTATTTGGCCACCCAGGAGATAAACCCCGAGATTCGGGTCGAATACCGTTCGTTGACGGAGGTCTAGGGTTAGGTGGCACAGCATTGTCAACGCTATTCTTAATGTGCTCGAACGATGACCGTGGCAGCTCAAGCGCCGGAGTAGCAGTCTGAGTCAAAAGCTGAAGCAAAACAGCGTAGGTCCAAGAAGAAACGATGTTCTCAACGATCTTGGAGATACGAGGGTTGGAAGGATCTTCATTCACTGAATCCAGGCCATTTTCCACATCTTGTCGCAGAGTCCTGGCGCCGAGTCCAACATAGTCAGCGGCTCGGTGGCAGAGCTCCGCAAGAACGAGAAAGCTTTCGTCGTATCCGCCAGTGCTTGAGTCCCTTCCATGAGCAGTACTTCTGAGGTATGTAGCATTCGAAGCTCGAAGAAGTAGAGTCAACTGTCGCGAAAAGATGTAGGATCGGAAGTCAAAGACGGAGATGTTGTTCGCTAGAATAAGTTCCCGGTAGCCTTTGTTCCTTGCGTTTAGCGGAAAAGATTCTGCACTTGTTTCTAACGAAAAGGACTGCCTCTGCTGTGAGTCTTTGGCAGTCTTGTCCTCTTTTTGTGCAATGATGCTTTGCACCTTTTGTTTGATTTGTTCTGTGAACGATAGGAATGTTCCTCCATGCTCGTCCTTACCATCAGTGCCCTGCTCACGAACAATGAGGTCCAGGCCCACATTCAGCTCATCGTAGCCAGCAAGAGCATCATCAAATAGCCCAACATTTTCGAAGCCCCTTGCCAGACCCTCTTTTAAGACAAAGAATGTGCAAAAATTCCAGCCTGGTAGATTTCTCTGGCTATCTTTTTCCCGAATGTCTTCTTCGTACTGGCTGACACGGAGGTCGAAAGAAGCCAGAATCAGAGTTTTGAGCTTCTCGGTTACATCTTCCCATTGTGCGGCAATCTCAGACGGGCTTAGAGCGGACACTGGTCGTGGAGTTTCGGCCTCTTTTGACAATCGAATTTGAGCCACTCGGTCAATGGCATTCTTTGAGGAGCTGTTGAAATCGGCCTTTAATCTATCAAGAATGGTAGATGAGCCACGGCCCCATTTTGACTTGCTCGAAATGTTATCAGTACTGTCAGAGGCGCCGCTTGAGGAATGCTTTGTTGTCCGCGGCTGACTGGCAGCCGGGGTGTCGGGGAGAACAACGTGTAGAATTAGATATTCAAACGCATCGTGGTTCTCTTGCGTAGTGTTCGACGAAACATTTTGCGAATTTGCCTTCACCCATTCTCGCACCGCCTTTTTGGCGGTGGCCTTGTAGATTTCATTGTCATCGCAACGAAATAGGAGGATCTTCAGGTACGGAGTTTCGCGGAGGCCGGGTATCTGGTGTCGCCTGAGAAAGCCCGGTGTAGCAGGTGTGATAGGTCCTTGATCTTTTGCCCTGATAAGATTTACATCCAATGTATTGATCGAGCGGAGGGGCCGGTTCGCCGACTTCCAGTTGAGGTTACACAACGGCAGTCGTTTAGCTAGGAGAGGTTGAGCCGATTTGAAAAGGTCATATGGATCGCTACATTCGACTGTGATAGAGTCAGGCTGTTTTCAAATCCTATTTGGGGAGAAACTACCAGTCACCTTGCTGGAGCTTGCTTCGGTGGACTGCTGCTCCATGGTACACCTCTTCGGCGACGGAGGGGCCTTTCAGCACTTGAGCGCATGTTGAATTGAAGGCACCCTTAGGTCATTCCTAGACCGAGGAGATAGTAAGTAGTGACGCGCAATGGAAAATTGGGAGTAACACGTGCTAGAATTTTATCGAGAGTGAGGGTGATTGTTGTGTTGGAGCATCTAATAATCCCTGCGTCCAACAAATGCAGGAATCCGCTGCGAGGCTGAGACACAAGGCTGAGTTCGGGCCGGGGGTCAAAGAGTACAATCCAATTCCTGCACCAACAACTACCCGCGAGACCGGGAAGGACCTGTATTTTTTACATTCTAAGCCATCTTTCCTACCGGAATCTATTCAGCGTGGCCGCCATTCCGCTTAACTTCCCCCATGGGTGAACAAAAATCTCCCCCTATAACACATCATGATCGCCGTTACGAATGAGCCATTTACAAATGATGATTGTGAGTACTGCCTGAGACTCGATACTATAGAACACACGAGCGTGTCCTGCAGTCAAGCGCCAATGTCTACCATCAAAAATCCGGTCACACTTGGGAAAGGAGAATGAGGAATTGAATCCTTGATATCTTTGTAGGATTGGTTCGAGCTATGGGAAAATCTCCCACTCCATAACAGGAACCCTCAGGATTCTTGCTGTGTTCGATGCTTACGAGGCTCTAGGCAGTCCTTCGGCTCCTTTGTCCTTAGACAGGTCGTCAGCGTCTGGAGCATATCCTCGAACTTGTCAAGCTCATGAGGCTGAATGACTGTCTGCATGCGCAGCCGGTGAAGGCGACCATGTTCACTCTACCACTTTCAGAAAAAGACTATTGTTAGAATGCCACAACGAATTATACTAAAAATTTTGCTATGGAGTAAAGACTGTGTGTCGAAACCTGGAGCTATTATGTCGGTAATTGTAGTAAGGACAGCGAGATAGAAATACACATTGCACATTCCCTTCCAGCAAGATGTCAACGGCCACGACCACCCGTATAGAGTACAAATTGCCTAAATCCACGTGTATCACCCACCCTTCTAGCCACACTCATCTCCATTTCTTCCTCTCCATCACGCTCTCTCACACGCCGGAATCATCCTGCTTGCTCGGGCTGGTTGCGTAAAACTGATTCCAATCCCGACATTGCTTATTGTAAGCCTGCCTTACCTGTTTCGGGTAGTACTTCAAGATCTCATCCTCCCGTTCGACAAAAGTCAAGCCTAGCCCGGAGCTAATATGCCACGCGATGTGGCAGTGCATCAACCAGACGCCCGGATTGTCGATCGGGAAAGCGAGGACAAGATACCCGCTACTGGGGAGCATCGCGACGTCTCTGCGGGCGGGATTGTCGACTTGGAGGGTACTGAAATCGAAGGTGTCGAGGTTGAAAGACTGGTTGTTCTGCGCCATAATGACGAAATCGTGGCCGTGGAGATGGATTGGGTGGGCTGCGGGAATGGTGCGCTGGTTGGGGTGAGGGGGCAGCTGTGCTAGACTGGCGTTACCTTCGACTACGAAGTACTTCCAGTCATTGTCTCCTCCAACTAGCTTGATTGGAGCGTACGAGTCGGGAAAAGAGGACTCTTGTCCTCCATGTCCAAGGCCTACGTAGGATAGACTCGGGTTGCGCCAATCGAGGCGAAGAGAGGTATTGGCAAGGTCCCAAACGAATACATTTGTCTCGTTATTCGGCGCAGTCGGCTCTTCGTAGTTGGCAATGGGGAGCGGTAAGACGTCCGACCTCTTTGGTCGTGGCACCGTCCGCTTCACGATGGGCACAAGGTCTTTTGCTGGCGTGTCCACACATCCATTAGGATTCTGAGGGATGGGAAAGTTGTGAGGCGGGAGCCCATTAGAAGCGTTGTTGTATCGAATGATGCCAGTGTACGGGCTGTCGTCGGTCAGAGAGTTCCGCTCGCAATCATACATGTTAATCCAGAAATCCGTTCCGCTCGACAAATCAGCGTTGGCTTCGACGATAATCTCATAGCGTTGACCTAGGAAGACGTCAGCAATAAGAACAGCACCTTGCATCACAGAGTATATGTACCTATGGCTACGGTAATATTATTTGCAACAAATGGCTTGATTGGAACAAAGTCGGTCGAGATGACGGTAAAGTTGTGCCCGTCGATCCAAAAGGTATAATGGGCAAGTGCCGAAGTGTTTACGATCCTCCACTTATACTTCTTGCCTCTCTCGAAAATAGCGGTGTAGATCTCGGCTTTACTAGGGACACATTTGGAAGGGTCGGGTTGGCAGTTGACTGTGGGAAACTTTCCGTTCATGAGCTTCGATTCGGCTCGGGGGGGAGGAAGCCCTTGCTTCTCGAGATGGAACAACGAGAAGGCGTTTTCGTGGTACCAGTCAGTGATCATCAGTGGCCCTAAGTCGACGTCGTAGTTGGCAGAAGAAGGCCCGTAGATCACAAGAGGCGCGGCAACGCCATCTGTGTACTGCAGACTAAAATGGCTGTGGTACCAGCTTGAGCCGTACCTATTGACTCAGAGTTAGAAAACAGAGAAAGGATAGCTAGATCAAAAGTAGTTTGCATACTGAGTAGCTGTGAACTCATAGACCATGGACTCCCCAGGACGTATGGGGCATTGCGTAACTCCAGCCACACCATCAGCATAGTTCGAGTGCAATTGGCGCATGCCGTGCCAATGGATGGCAGTGCCATTGTTGTTGTGCAATTGGTTGTGGACCGTGACCTTGAAATGGTCTCCCCAATTACCTTCAATGACAGGTCCAGGGTATGTGCCATTGATGAGCATTCCTGTGAAGTTGTATCCATCACCCGTGACCGAGCCTTCTGATATTGTAATTGATTTCTATTCGGAGTCAGCGCTTCTCTTTAAGGATCAGGTCTAAGACTCTTACCTCTACAAGCTTCCCCCGAGGCCAAGACTTCTCATAGTCTGTATGGATATCGAAACCCTTGCTCCAGCAATCTCGATGCTCGGGAGTGTTGCAGGAGCCTGTAATGGGACTTTGACCACCATCTTCGATGTGCATATAATGAGGATTATTCAGTCCGATAGGGTTCTGAACGCTGTAGTCTCCTGGGTACCCAGCTGGATAACCAGCGAGACTGAGACAAAGGCTCCATAAGCCAGCAAAGAATTGCATGCTGACGGTATTGCTTGGAGGTCGAGTGCACACGCGACTGCGAGGCCACACATCGCCGCATATATGTACATGGCGGGATACTGCTATTTCAGAATGACTCCTTCAATTCAGCCCCAAAGGCTCCGAAGTGGGTAAACGATGCGGCGCATGGCGCGCTCGAGGGATTTTGAGGCGACCGTCTAGTTTATTTCTGGCCGAAATGATTATGTTGCACAAAGATCGTATTGCCTTCCGCATGGCAGCCATGTCAGGTGCGATTCCGCGAAGGAGAAGCCACCCGTAAGAGATAAACATGGTTGTTGACAATGATGCTCACGAATGAAAGCTTACCTGCTTTTGAGTCTCAGCGGATATTCTGCGCTTAGGAAGAAAAACACAGAAGCTACCAGCATATCGCCAAAGACGTAGGGGGCATTCCTGTGCCTTCCGTTCCCATCAACGGGACCGAGCACGGGATTATGATCACGATCGATGGTTGTGACGCGGACGTGGCTCAAAGCCCCGGAGCTCTGGGACCGTGACAAGGATTATGATTGGGCAAGGTCGAGCCGCATCAGGGTCTGGGTGAGGTCTTCAGCTCGCATCAGCCTCGTGAGACATTTGTTCATTGGCGAACTTTCTCGTATTCATCGCGAAGGATGTCCGTAAAGTTCTGAGGCTTAAAGGCATATTAAGCGCTGGTCGTCATTCGGTTAGCGGAAACACAGGGACGTGGAAGACTGGACCTACGCCACAATTGCTCCGGTATCTTGAAAATTGAGGACGATACAAGCTTTTCAGTCACGGTCAGAAAGTAGTGCTGATCTCCTTGAACTCAAGCAAAACAAGGGACGAGCCAATCATGCATTTGCTGGCCTCTTTTCCATCAAGTGGTGACAACCTTGGTGGTAAGCATTAGTTCAGGGAATATCGAAGTGTTCAAAGTTTTTGATATAGACTCAGAATTTAGACTTTTCCGGTGGAATGGGAAAACGGGGAAACGATGCAGATGGATTCCCGAGCATTCATGGCGCCGCAGAAGGAGTAATAAAGGTCGAAGAAGGAAGAGGCCTTGAATGCACCTAGCGAGGGAATAGAGCGAGACGCTACTAACGCAGGCCCGCTTTCGGACTTCGGCTTTAAGACAAGATTGTCACCCTCGATACCGCGCATCAATCTTGATGGCTATGAGCTATTTCTTATTCAATCGACCAAAGCTAGTACAATTATACAAGCGGCGGTCTAACTCTGTTGAGGGGAAGTCACTTGACAGCTGATCACTCACCGCCCAGGCACAGGATCATTGAGGCTCTCCGCCATCAACATCATCACGACTACGAAGATTGAGCATCATAAGTGTGTATTAGCCCAAAATGGGCTGCGAGGCGTTACATCGAAAATTTCAGCCGGTTGTTAGGTAAACACGGGAACATCGTTCCTCAGACAATTGCAACGCGGCACATCATGTCCGAGTTCGGGCGTCCACCCATGCACACTTTTCGTACGCGCGCTGCAAGGTGCATCATGGTATCTACGGTTCAATTGACGAATCACGTCTCATGCTGGCTCTATCCTTGCATAAAATTGCCTTACGAATTTCCTCAGCGTACGTTCAATGTTCTTAAATCCAATTCAGTCAGAGTCCAATCATGTACGTATATCACGGTTAGTCGCTCGGGAAGGACTGGTTCATTCTTCGAGCTTTGATCTGATAGATTTTAGTACCATTCTTTAAGTAATCTAGAGTTTGAGAATACTTGCTTTTGAAGTTAAATCGTTTCCCCAATTTTACGGTCTCGGACTTGATTGGAACGTGACTACCACCTCCTTACACTTTCACTCTTCCAAGTCTCAGATGAACAGAGGGTATGCGCAAAGACATCATTGATAAGAGGCCAACTATCAAGACGGTAGCGATTATCCCGGAAGGATCTGGTTCTGGTGAATTCAGAACTGTCGGTGAGGCTACGCTGGAAGGCAGATCTGCATCATCCTTCGAGTGTACAACGTCCAAAGCCGTAAAAGCAGCAACTTGATCAACGTATCGTGGATTAAACGAACAACATCTGTGACAAAAAGCGATGTTCCTGCCGATTGGCAAGCGGTAGTAAAAGTAGAGGTCCTGATGCCATAAGACACGTGTAATACGCACATGGATTTTGTGTCACGAACATAAAGGAATGTAGTTAATATGCAACGGGTCTTAATGGATATTTCTCACAACTGATTGATCAGCCAATAGTCCAGCTTCTCGTTGTCGCTTATAAGCTCTCTGTAGGAACGACACATGAAGCTCTTCACAGGCGGAAGAAAAGGCTTGGCACCTTAACAAGGCTGACCATTGTTGGACGAGGCAGCAGATCACACGACACGAAAATGTTCTTTCGCGCAATAATGAAGTCTCAATTGATGTCACTCCTAGACACATGAGCCCGGACTGCACATGGTCTCTTATTCCCTCAATCTTCAATTCCGATGACTACATCGCGTTGTGCTGCCTCTTGAGGAAGATTAATGGTTCTATGCAGAAGGGGCTAAAGGTAGAGCCTGCGCGAATCACACGAACTGGTGGTCTGACTATGGACCCAGGAGGGTGGAAATTCTGTGGAGCCGACCACGAGGCAGAGTTGACCGGGGTTGCCAGTCCCCCTTGACAAAACCCCAGAGTCCCAAACAGCCTTGACAGCCGTAAGAGGCTGTGCATCTTCCGAACCCTAACAGGCGTCCAAGACACGAGGACCAGCCCGTCCATTCAGCTTTGCTTACCTCCGACTCAGTGCATGACTGATCCTTCAACGCGGAATGGCACGTTTTATCCCGGCCTCAACCATTCGCTCTATCTAAATCAAACCGCTTAGAAGCTTTTTTCAAAACCCGCCCCCAAGGAGCTCGGATCGCAGGATGCTCTAAGGCGAGACAACTCAAATGATGCGGATCCTCATCGCTTTCCGATCAACCAACCCATCACCACGCGTATCCCAAATCGGCCGATAATGCTGTACTACTCTTCAGCCCTTGAAGCCTTGGATCTCAACACTGTTTAACAGCTGCTTCCTCAGCCCTAATCCTCCGTGGGCACAATCCTCTACCGGCACACTTCGTAGAATTGAGGTAGGCTCCGATCAAAGGGATGATCTCATTAAAATTTACCCTGCCCTATAATTGTTATTAGCCATGGATTGCCGGATTGATTAATCCCATATGAATACTCCTGCATACTTTGAAATTCATGTATGCGAGTGCTGGTTTCGTGATGGATCCACCCTCCGACAGCCTTCCTAAGTGATAGACTGTGGTCACAGTCCGCCTCTTTATCGTTTGGCCATCAGCCTGTGCTATGTTCACTTTGTTTTTCAGCCCTCCTGCCGCAGCAAGACAACTCGAAACGCGGCGTAACGAGTCCAATGTCCATCGTGCCTCTATGCATGGTGTCCGTCCATGTCCTACACTTCCTCCAAAGGCGGCAAGCCGAGCTGCGAAATGAGTGACTGGAACGAAACGAATAGGCCAGAGGGCAAGACATGGTCAACTTCGCACACTGCTCCTGATTCAAGGTCTTGGGGGACTTCGGACACCTTTAAGAGCGTGTCGGGCAGCCCTGTCGATCATGGCAGCGACAAAGAAACAACCATGCAGCCTCTCCCATGGGGAGCATTTGACACCAGATATGGGACTGTATACGATACAGCCTTTTCAGATAAGATGGCTAGACTTAGTCACACGGAAGATGGCAGACACAAAGAGGCGGACCGAACTCTAGCAGATGGCACGCACAAGGAAACCATTAAACATACATGGAAACCGGCGCCAGCATTTTCCGACGGGATTGAGGTTGCCTCTACATCACTTCCAGAATCCCGAGGTCAAAGTGATGCCTCCGGCTTGATTCTGACGCCGATATCAAAACGGAAGAAGAGACAATACCCTGAGGGTATTGTGAATGAGAATCGTCGTCCATGGCACAGGAGATGGACAATAATCGCGCTCCTTGGTGCCTTAGTTGTAATCATTACCATTGCGGCTGTTCTTGGAGGTATCCTGGGTTCGCGGAAGAGCAGAAATGGATCTCATAGCACCAGCTCGTCAAACTCCTCAGCTCCAGCACCATCGACCTCCGTAGCATCTGTTCTTCGATCTGATTCCGCTATTGCGGCTATTTCTTTTACCGACACATCTAATATCGTCCAATATCGCCTGTATTATCAAGATCCTTCCAACAATATCCGCGAGTCTTCCTGGAACGCCAGTGGAGGCCAATGGTACGAATCTAATCCCTCCGTCAGCAACACAGCCAAAGCGTCAACGCCATTAGCTGCTGCTGTTTTAACTCCTAGCGATCTTGCGAGTGATACATCTGGCTTTGGTATTGCGAAGAATAAACCTTCGTCTCCTTTGACAAGCATCTACTTCCTCGACAAAACAAATAAAATCCAGGAACTTATGACTACCGATATGGGCGTTACCTGGAAGAACGGTTCAGTCACCAACCAGCAGATTTTAACTAATCCAGGCTCTCGGCTCTCAGCTATCTACCATTCTCGACCACCGTGCAACAATTGCCCCAACACGCGTCTTCTCGTGTACCAGGACACTAATAAGCAGTTGCGGCTACTCAACGGAACTCTGGACAGCACTGATGGGCAGTCATCGTATGCTTTGAACGCGTCTGCCGCTGATTCCACAGGAATTGGGATCACGATGCGGTGGCGCCAAGACTGGATTCCTGGCATCCGAATTTATTACCAGACATCCGACGGTCACGCGTGTCCCTTGTGGTGGGAAGAATGGCCGTACTGGGCTTCTCAAAATTGTGAAACATCTCTATGACTTAACACTGCATGAATACTGACAGCTTATTGTTGTAGTGTCAAGTTTTTCGCCCTCTCTCCGTCCTGACGCGAATGGCTGGCAGAACCGCGAAACCCAACCTCTCGGATCAGTTCCTCTTGTCTCCGAGATTGGCATAGTAAGTCAATCCTCTGCCACTCCAGTAGCCTCCACTAATTACCAATTCATCTGTAGTTTACCTCTCCCACAACTCTTGCCGACTCGAACCCCGCCCTCATGGAAGCCGCCGCCAGCGGTCCCGGCCCAATCACTACCATTCCCTGGGTTGGAAATCCTGACAGTGGACAGTGGCTCCCAGTGTCAAACCCAGGGATCTTCACGAACAAAGTGAAGATGGGAAGCAAGATCGATGCGAACGCAGATGGTCACTGGTATGTAACGGATGTCAATGGCGGAATCAGAGAGTTTTGGGTGGATTTGGATGGCACGACGTGGCATGAAGGCGAGATTGTCGTGCCGTCTTGATGCAACGACGATAGGAGGAGACGAAACAGCTACTGAGCTTTGTCGGCCGTTGAAGGAACAGAATGGGATTGGACATGGAGAAGTATGAGACACCACAAGTATTTAATGGAATCTCTATATGCATATGAAAACAGCCTTGTATTGTGGCATTTAGACTTGCCAGTGCATGCTGCGATACCTGCTAATTTAAACAGTTTGTTGCCAGCGATGACTTCTCACATTTTTGACTGTGCTAAGGCGTCGATAGCGAGCCCTAACAATAACTAGTCTTGATGCTAATCCGCTCATTACTAATGTAATAGCGTCACGAGCCGGTGTTGGGATTGTAAAATTTCCGTTTACACCTTCATTTACCATCCGCTCGCACATGTCCTGCACTGGCTAGTACGACGATTCGTCTCTCTTCATGTCCCACGATGCCAAAGCTTATGATCCAGCAGGCGTACTAGCCCATATGGCCCCGTAGAAGCAACATGACTAGACATGAAGTTCGACCTTTTCGGATCGCAATCCCCGAAGCCCGGCTCGAGCGACTTCAAGCAAAGCTCGCGCTGACCGACTGCCCTACCGACGTAGATCTAGACACGCAGTCGCCATGGTCCAGAGGCCCGCCCGTCTCCAAGGTCCGAGATCTAATAGGATACTGGCGAAGCGGCTTTGACTGGCGGAAGGCGGAGGCCTCTCTGAATGATGATCTGCCGCAGTTTACCACCACCGTTGCAGTCGATGGGTTCGGTCTGTATGACGTCCATTTCGTGCACTTGAAGAGCGTATCTGACAGTGCTATACCTCTCTTGTTCCTGCATGGATGGCCCGGGAGCTTCTACGAAGTGAGCAAGTTCGCTAAGCCATTGGCGGAGGGTAATGGGATGTCGGAGCCGGCATTCCATGTCATCGCACCGTTTCTGATCGACTATGGCTTCTCATCTGGAAGCAGAAGCGTGAGATGGCCCAAGGGAATGTTCTCTGTTATGCATCCGGCTAATCCGATGTGAGCAGGCAAAATTCCACATTGACCAGCATGCAGAGATAGTTCACAAGCTCATGCTCATACTCGGATACAATCGATACGGTAATCTGGATCGATTCTTGAAATTGGCGCCAGTGGGGCTGATTGATGACTTCTCCTAGCTGCTCAGGGAGGTGACACAGGCTATCTAATCTGCCGCATGCTCGCTCAACTCTATCCATCTCATTGCGTTGTCCACCACATCAATAATGGCCGTTCCATGCGAGCCATCTGCGTCAACGCAACCGGAAGTTTTCCGGAAATGGCAGGAGCAAGGAGGCTTCCAGGGCCTAAGTGCGGCAGAGCGAACCCAACTTTGAGCGTACACAGAAGTTCCAAAAAGAAGGCAGCGGCTACTTCGCTATTCACAGCACTCGACCACTAGCCCTAGCCTATGCCATGACAGACAGCCCGGTCGGCATCTTGAGCTGGATACTTGACAAGCTTCACCTCTGGACAGACAATTACTCGTGGACAGCCGACGAAATTCTGACCTGGGTCAGCATCTACTACTTCAGCACGGCTGGACCGGCGGCATCGTTCAACACCTACTACTCCAACCAGCATCGGGAACCTCTCACTGCCTTTGAGCAAGCGGTTGAATATACGGATGTGCCTGTGGGGATTTCAAGGTTCAGCAAGGAGATCTTGAACATGCCGAAACTCTGGAACCAAAGCCTTGGCCCAATTGTGTTTGAGGCAGAACATGAGCGTGGCGGCCATTTTGCTGCCTTTGAAGTTCCCGATCTCCTCGTCCAGGACTTGCGGAAGATGTTTGTGAAAGAAGGGGTTGCGTACAACGCCATAAAGATTGCGCCAGCCAGAGAGTGAAAGATGTTTTTGGGACGTGGCGCCGCCATACGGCAGACAGCGGAGTTACCCAAAGACGCCTTCTCGGCTCCGTGACTTGTAAGTGGTTCGTTCTCAGCGAGTCAAGTCTCTTGCTGATGATCATTGGTAGCCCATGTAGGCAATTCTTCGCCAAACCATACAACAAAGAGTAAACATTTAGATCTTAGCACCGCTTTCCATCAAGATGACCCGAATGTGAAAGGCCGAAGCAGACGCATGACGGCCGTACGCCTTGGCCTCGGCGATCATGCTCCGCTTGCATCCTTCCGCGTCTCGAAGCTTCTTCAGTTTCAGCACGAGCATGGGATAGAATCCCTTTGAAAACTCGAACCTGAATCGAACGCCTTCCTCGCCGTAGGAAAGTGAAGTCCCGGGGAAGGGTGAGTGGGGTTAGGCAATGACCCAATAGGGTGAGTGGTGGTGAGACAGGAGATCCTGGTCACGTGATAATATAAATCATTGTACCTCTTTCCTTCCTTAAGGTAGCTTTATTGGTGCGAGGCTTTAAGGATGAGGATTTTCATCTCTCTCGAAAGCTTGATAAGCGCTTGGTGTTGGCAATGACAAAGGATAGGTTAACACAATTCAACAGCAGCTGTCCGGAGGAGGAATTAGCGGACAGACAGCCCCAACACCGAACGCTCTCATAGCAACACAACCGTCAAAGAACAGAGTAAAATTATCTGATTGGAGATATATGGATACAGGAAGAAATAAATATTGATTACCACTTACCTAAAGGGCCAGCCCGGCAGCAAAGGAATTGAAGCAGATTTACCAGCAGGAACAGCAACGCCGACTTCACGATGAGCATGCCGATTCTAGGTCACTAGAATCGTCAGCGTCTGCCACGGAATTGTCTTCTATAGTTTCATCAGCTTTACAAGCTTCAGACTCCCCGGCATTTTGCAAGTCTGCCGAGACTTCCGGATAGTATTCCCTGAAATCCATGCCCAACCTCCGTTCCAGCTCCGGAAAACCCCCTGGCGTCTTCTTCACGCGGTCCAGGAAGTCGCTCAACTCGAGCTTCATCTCGACCTCATCCGCAGTGAATCTTTCCATCTGCGTGTCCAGGCACATCTCAAGCCCTTCAAGGTCTGCGATGAGGTTTGAGAATCCCTTGACGATGTTGGACAGGCGGAGCAGGGAGGCGTATGGGAGAGTCCAGTCGAGGTCCGCAAGATCGCAGACCAGGAAATCGGTGAACTCAGAGACGTCATTTTCGAGGACGGTAAGGACTCGATTGAGCTGGGCACTAACCACGTCCCAGCCACCTCGCTCGTATTCGGCGTTCTCGAGCGTAACGGCAAGCTTGTTCTCCAGCTCCTCGAGAGCCAGCTGCTCGTCGGCGAGCTGTCGGACGGTGCGCTCAAATGTCTCGTCAAAGTTCCCCTTCATCCGGGCTGCAAATCTGGCAGCATTTTCGGCGGTCTTCGCGGCCTCGTAGTCCATTTCTCCAATCGTTTCCAGAAAAACGACGATTCGAGGGCAGCTGCTTCTGAGGGCTGTTATTTCCTGGATGGCGTGACGATCGCACTCGCGGTCCTTGAGTAGAGTTAGCAGTTCCTCGGTAGGCTCTGCGACGATGTGCTCACCTAGAGAGCAGTAGTGACAGCCCCGAGCTTCCCATATTTCATTTAGCTCGAGAAGATCGGGCCCTAGTAATGGATCTTTGTAGATAAGCTCACCGAGGATCGTGTCTATTGTAGGCTTGTGGGTCATATCTGTGTGAACCGTGGAACCGTTCGGGACGTTCTCAAGGCTGGCTGCATGGGCCATCACTGTCGAGTGTATTGGCATGTTTTCTTCAAAGGCCAGTATGTTGATCTCGGAAGGGTCCATGGTCGTGTCGAATGGTTCTGTATCGAGTCGGCGGTGACTGAGTGAGAATTGTGAATGAAGATCAATTGGGGCCATATTGAATGCATGTTCATGGTGAACTTAGAACTTATATCCGCCGGGTCAATTCACATAGCGTTTGGCATGACCGCAACTTTCAATACTAAAAGAACGCGAAGGATCTCCATCTCTTTGCTAAATGGCGCAACAATCAGTGCCAACTGAGAAGGTTAGAGTTATGGAATAAAGAACAAAGATGTCATCCTTTAAGCAAAACATGTCAAAAACAAAGACTGACAATTAAGCTATAATCTGATGGATACAGAACAATCTCCTTATTCAGGAGAGCAGGGACAAAGGCTTTGTTCTCCAAAGTAGCGCCACTTTCCGAAGGCTAGACTCGAGACACGACAAGACTCCCACGGGTAACAGGTGCTTCATGCCTCGACGGCCTTCCTTTACTCTTCACATGTCTGCAAAAGCCCTGTTTTAAGACAGCGCTAAATCCGACTCCTTTAATCCCACCAATTCCAAGCTCTGTTCCCAAATGACTTTTTGCTTCTCTTCGTCCCTCGCTTCTTCTCCACTCTGCGATAGCTTCGATCCGTAGAAGAAAAGTGCCTTCGGTCTCTCGCCAAACTGCTGATCCTTTTCTGCTAATGCCGCATGTGAAACGTCCTTTGCCGACTTTGCGGTGGTGCGGAATCTCCCGTTTGGCCATACGAGCACTAGAATGGGAGTTACAAGATAACCCATGAGTTGGCACATCAGTCGGAACCCTGTATTGTAGCTCCGCATCATGCCTGTCGTCAGCATTCCGCCAGGATCAACAGCCAGGGCGGCGATATTTTTCAACGTTGGGCTCGCATCCAGCTTCCGCTGAAGAGCATACATGAACATCAAAGGTGCCAATTTCGACTGGGCATATCGCGACATACCCTTCTTCCATAGATCATCCTTAGGTTCGTCGGCTGGAGGCTTGACTGCCTCTTTTGGCGGGATCCACATCCGCTTGGGACAGTCCCATTGTTGATTTATTGAGTCGTCCGCATTATGGGCCCAGCTGCTGACGAAAACGATACGGCCCTGCTCTTTGTCCATGCTTGGTAGCAGTAGCAGGGCTAACAAGACATTTGCAAGGTGGTTCACGGCGTAATTCATTTCCAGTCCGTCGTCGGAATATTTCACGCCTTGAGCGTATTGGAAAGCGGCATTGAGGATGAGCGCGCGGATAGGCCTCATTTCGCCTGAGGCAACCTTCGTATTGATTGAGACGGCAAACTCACGGATCGCTTGCTGGTTGCTGAGGTCGAGGTCAGCAGTAGAGAAACGCGATTTCTCATTGCTAGCAGAGATGAGGTCTCGGAGGGGTTTGGCGTTGTCGTTGGAAGCTTTACGAACAGTGAAAATTGCTCTGTAAGGTGTTGGATTTCGAACAATCTCGTCAGCAATAGCAGTTCCAAGGCCGCCAGCGCATCCTGTTACTACCACGGTGCCTGCCATTATTGAGAGAGATGTGAATGTAGGAACACCTGGGCTTGCGCGTCGCTCAGTACGAGCGGGTATCAAAGCGAACAGATACGAAGCAGCAAGGTTGTCCAAGGTGAGAACAGAGCTTCATTCACCAAAGAAGACAACAATTGAGAAATATAATCGATGTTTCATATGAACAGCGCGCTCACAACAAGATTTTCTGCCCCCATCACGCGTTCACGCGAAAGCCTCCCAAGACCGAGGCATCGCTTTCATTAAGTATCCACCCTTGGACCCCTTTTCTCAGACTATACGACACAGTCTATGTGGGGCAGAAACGAGGCATATCCATGTGTTTGCTCGCACAGGCGAAAGTTTTGCCCATGGATTACGGTGCAGAAGGATTAAAAGGCTATGAAGACGCAAAGCTAGAACAATGATGGGACGGCGATCGTTTTTGAAAGTCGGGGCGGAACAACAGAGCCAGCATTCTCCGCCGCGACGGTCGGACGAACATCTTCCTCCAGATGGTACAAGCGAATAGCGGATGGCATAGCTCATACGGGCTTTCACATGTATCTTCGAGCATTTTAATTTTTGATTAAAAGGCTTTATTTAAGCACCAACTTCTGTTGGTCATAAGATATAGGTCTCGCTTTTCCTTTGACATCACTGACAGAATTTTCCGAGCGACTTCTGCGTCTCAAAAGATGGCTGTAGCGTTCGGATGTGTACTTATACCGCCAGGCACATTAGCAGGGGCACTGGTCATAAAGAACATCCATTGTCCCCTCTCCCCACATTTCGCCGCCAGTCTCTCACAATCAATCATTTCTCCAATCGGGCATCCCCACAGTGGCAACAGATATTCATGTAGATGATAGTTCTCCTTCGTTGGCCAGCACTCAAACGCTGGAGCATCTCCCCCAACAGCTGCGAAATAGCAGTCGTGAAGCCATGTCAGCATATCCTGGCTCTGCTCCACACCCGCCCAGGTCTGCGTATTAATGTCGGTGTTGGGATTGTCGGCCTCGTGACCTCTAAGCGCTGCCTCCTCACGCTCAGCTGTAGAGGAGGAGTAATAGCGCTCGACGAAGCCGGAGCGGATGAGAAGTATGTCGCCGATCTGGATGTCGCCGCCCTGCGCTGTAGGCCGGATGTCCAAACCCTGAGCTTTGCCGCAGGCCATGAGCTCTGACCAAGAGATGCTATGACTGCGAAATGGATCGTATTGGATGCCCTTCTCTTTTGCGTAGCCGCGGTAATCAAGTAGGACGCCACGGCCGGTGAAGCCATGAGCAGCCCAATGGTGAATGCTACTTTTGTGTTTGTTGGCCGCGGAGCCGACGATATCAGTGTCTTTGGTACCGTTGTAAAAGGTTGCGGAGGGGATATGGGCAAAATGGCGGAAGCCGTCCCATTGGGAGCCGGATTGTGTATTCAAGGTGTAAAGGTCATCGTAGGCTATCTTCTCGGCGAGGACTTTGATGCTGTGGACGAACTTTTCACGGCCGAACCCGGGAGTCGCAGGGACGTCAAGAGGAAGGTCAAGAGGGACGATTTCGCCGGTCTTGATAAGGGACGAGGCTGCTTTGACGCGGATAGGTGTGAGTAGGTTGAGGCGGCCGAGCTGATCGTCGGATCCCCATACCCAGGCAGCTTCAGGAGGTGCGCCTGGGATTGAAGGAAGATCCTTTCGTAGAGGAAACTTGGTGCTGTTGGGATCCCAGGGCATGGTGGTGGCTGTCTTGTGTCCGGTAAGGAAATCAGTAATCTGGATGAGGCGGGAGCTGACCACAGAGGGAGCAGATTTATTGTCGGCCATATATATGACGAAAGGTTTTAAGGCCAGTCCCTAGGACGGTGAGATTGGATCGCTGAAGTGGAGGACCTAGGAAGAGTAATGGCAAGCTGAGGGACGAGCAGCTTGAATGGGACTGGCACAACGAAATGTCGGGGCTCAGGTCAATCTGAAGCTCTCCAGCATCCTTGCACACCCCTCCTGTATCCTCGGCCATAGGCTGACTGCCCATTTTCGGTAAAAGGCTTGAGATTCGAGGATGGCCGAAGAGGTGACGTTCTCAAGACGTTGGAGTGCATGAAATGCGGAGTTTGCAAGTGCGGAGAGACAGCGACATCTTACACGGCCCAATTGACGAATTGTTTAAATGGGAGGTTTGCAGCCCTTTCGGCAATAAGTAAGACATATGAGCCTCACTCTCATGCCATTCAATTGAGGTTGATGCCACCAGTCGCAAGGCATCTTTAGACCATGTTAGACCTCCATAGATCGGAGGGAATCAGTGCTCGGCGGCTAAACCCTGATCGGTCTCGGCGACCTCGCTGCCTTAGTGACAAGAAACTCGTAATAGCCATATTAGTCGTCTTCGCCAATTTCTTAGGGACTGGCTGCCCAAGAGATTGGACATCAAGTTGCTTATCGGAAGATGAGCCTCATCCGCAGAGATTTTACAACTGTACGTGAGACCCTTTCACTTACCAGGGGACATTCCTCCCATTTAGAGTATGGCGGGAAAGCTGCTGGCTAATGTTAACGACGATAATGCTATCCGTGCCGCACTACACCCAAAGCTGACCAGAGGTCAACTCATGTCGCTCAAGAAACGCCCGTGACGTATCGTATACAGATTGTACAACTTGCTTTTTCCGACCCCACGTGATGAAAACAAGGGTAAGCTTGCGACGCTGAGTAAGATGACGACGCCGCAACCAGCGACGATGTCACGATAAGAGGATATAGCTCCCGACAACCTTTGCATGACTCGCGCTTCCCGTTGTCAGAGATGCTCTGAGCAATATAGCGAAAATAGACACGAACTTGTTAGTTCGAGGGTTTATTTGCGAGGGCGGTGGCGACTACGCCCACGGCAAACTCTCGATGTAGGAAAAGTTTCTCCGGGCTTACTACACTCCGTAAGGTACCTAGTCGCCTATCCAAAGCAAGAAAGTGTGGTTTTTGCACAATCATATTTCGTGATTAACATGGAGATTGTTCAAAGGGCTGCCATGACTCTCTCACGTCCGAATCAGGTTATAAGGAGATATTTCGTAGCCGCGGAAGCACCAAGAGCTGTGTGGTAATTTTTGAGTGATGTAGAAATCTCTCTTATGTGGCTCCATTAATCAGTATGTGCTCCGGATGGCAGTCGCAAAAAGACTCGGTTGATGTACAATGGGAGAAGAGCCAACATCTCAGGCATGCGTCGGTCAGTATTATGACTTAGGGGTATTTGTTTAATTTTTATGGCGTCGCCCATTACATAGCTCTAAAGCCGCTATCCTCTTCTATCTATCCCACCTCTGATTCGTGGTGATTGTCTAGTGTTGTCACATCCAACAAAGTCTCGTACCAATCCATCTTCGCCATTTGCAAGGCGTACCTGTACATACCGAGCAAACAATCCTCAAGCCAACAGTAGGAAATTCAATCAAACGCATTAGGTTCACGCAGCACCACCACTTGGTTGTACCTTGCCTCTGATACTCTGCCACTTCGGTGTAAACGAAACCAAAAAGCTCACACCAACCAATGCTATGGTCAGCGCGTAGGCAACCTTCAGCCCGTCCATGTAGCTCGCAATCACACCCGGAAGATCCTCTGGCGAAAACACATCTCTTAACTCACTAGCACCTGTAGCTACCACCAGGTGCGGTGAGACACCAGGAGCCTTGCTAGGCACACTCTTCAGCAGCTTATTCGCGAAGCCTGCTTGCGCGCCGGAGATGAAGATTGCGCCGCCGAGGGTCATGAAGAATAGGATGATGGAGGAGGCGGAGGAGAGGTCGGATGGGGAGACAGTAGCCTGTGCAACAATGACGGGGATTTGGATGGTGAGGCCCTGGCCCGCCCCGCTTAGAATTTGGTACCCAATCCACTTTCCCGAAGGGGTGTTGATGTCGAAGGTGTAAATGAGGCCGGCTGCGACAGTGGCAAGTGCAGCACCAGTGATCAAAATCGGCATATAGTGACCCTTGGCGGTGATGAGACCCCCGGATACGACGGTGAAGATAGCAGAACCAAAGACGAACGGTAGGTTGCGAACACCAGAAGATGACGGAGAAACGCCGCGTGTGGACTGGAAGTACAGAGGGAGGTAGTAGAGCAAGACGAAGTAGGCGGCAGCATTGAAGAAGATGAAGAGGCAAAAGGTCCAAATAGCGCGCTGTTTAATCAGTCGTGGAGGAATCGATCCGTAATCGCCAGAGTAGTATTGGATGACGACATAAGCAATAGAGAGCAAGCCGAATCCAATCAGTGTTCCAATAACAGTCGAATCACTCCAAGGTTTCGTAACACCACCCCACTGCATTGCAAGAAGGTAGCAGATGATAGCCCCAAGGATCGCAACGATGCCTGGGATGTCCATCTGCTTCACCTTCTCTAGCGTCGAGGCTTTTACCGGACGAGCAGCCGCCGGCGTCACAAAGAAAATGATAATGATCGCTGCGGCAGCACCACCAAGAGGGAGGTTGATATAGAAGCACCACCTCCACGAAATGTGATCCGTGAAAGCGCCTCCAATGAGGGGTCCTAGAACGCTGGCGACTCCATATCCGACACCAAGGATGCCAGTATAGGCAGGCCGCAGTTTCGGCGGGGCGCTAAAACCAATGATGGTATACGCACCGGAGGACACGCCGGCGCCTCCCATCCCTGCGATGGCGCGGCCGACAATGAGGGTTTGACTATCCTTTGCAACAGCACAAATCAACGAGCCGATCTCGAAGATTCCAATGGACGCGAGGTATGTCCATTTCAAGTTGAAGTATTTGTACGCCTTTCCCCAGGATGACTGGAATGCTGCAAGCGTCAGGAAGAAGGCACTCCCGTACCAGCCAATGTCGTCAAGAGAGTGGAACTGATCTGTAATCTTTGGAATAGCAGTCCCGATGATGGTCATATCAAGAGCAACCAAGATCATTGAGCAGAAAAGAGCCAGTACAATCATGACCAAGGCAAAGTTCTTAGGGTAGTCGCTAGACGCAATCCTACTCAAGACTGATTGCTTTGGCGAGATTCCCTTCATGTCCTTGGGTGGTGACGATCGACTGCTGATAGAGAGAGTGTCTTCGACAGGGGGAGCCAGGCCACGTTCGACATCCTTTTCATTGACGGCCTGGCGCTCGGGACTGACAGAACGACTCCTTTCTTGCGGCACAGCGACAGATTTTTCGATTTCCTTCTTTTCGGCATCTCCTGCTTCCGTGTCTGCCATCGACAAGGTCGAAAGCCTGTTTTCTTGACCAGGAACAGAAAGCTCTTTGTTGTCCGCCATCGTGGTAAAGTCTTTATGAAGCTACTTCCTTGAGCGAACTGAAGTACCTTTTCGGGATTTGGAAAAGGGAAAGAGTATGCGAACTAGCAACTTAGGAGGAAGAGGTGGAAAAGGGACACGGACATCCACCACGGGTCTCAGTGAATACTTATATTTCAATTGTGCAAAGGTGGATTAACTGAGACCGTCACAGGCGATACAGCTCGAATGCCCCCAGCCAGGGACCAGATAGCGGAGAACTGTCAGAACTTCCTTAATCCTCCGATCCACTCTTGTGGAGTGCGCCAAGACGTTGTGAACCATAATGACTCGCGCTTCCATTGCAAAAAGCAAAACCAGGCCAAGGGGGCTAAAAAAAAGAGTCACCGGAGGAACGTGGCGGAACTCGGAATACCGCTAAGGGTTCAGTATGTAAGATACCAGAAGAGGAACGCATGAGAGCCATGACGGTAAAAAATTTCACCTAAATCTTGGAAACGTAGATTGTTACGATGGGAAGTTACATTGAAAGATCAAAGTAGGCAACAACGTACGAGCTGGCGCTTTGGGCGCACACATTGTACCAAAGACGGATGTTGTGATAGAATTTCTGGCAGTTCTTACATCAGCCATTCTTGAGTCACCAGGGTCTTTGGGTTGCTCAGACACGAGCGGGCGGTTACCGAAATTCCGATACCGCAATGTTGGGTTCCAGGGCGACAATCAATTGGCAGGCGATGGAGGAGGCTGAGAAAAGGCGTGAAAGTGCTGACACACGTGCATAGGAGATACTGGAGCTATGCGTGCAGGCCGGATGAAGCTTCGGCCGAAATTCCAGGCTAGCAGATTCGCAGAGTTAGTCTGGCCAGCCTTGGACACTAGCCGCGGCCTGCTTACCAAACATCATCGTCGATATGCGGGCTACATGGTGGTTCATGGTGAGAGAACCCAGACAGCAATCTGCCCAACGGCTTTACCACATCTCGAATACCGGACGATAACTCCGAAACCTGCATTTGGACACCCTCAAGCTTCTGACAGCAATTGCCGCGAGCGACCTCTCTGCGACCTCACTGGCGGCCTTCGTTATCCCCGCGCTCCGTGAGACCGTACCAGGGAGTCCTACTGGCAAAGTCAGGGCTTCACAGGTCGCCTGTTCCATATCCGGTCAAGGGTCTATGCGGTTTGCCTGGAGCCTAATTTCTACCCTGTCTTCTCTGCGGTAAAGCTCGATTGAAACCGCAACGCAAGCGACTGGGCTTTTTTCTCGTTGCTCCAACAGATTCTTGGCCTGGCCGCGACGTCCTCCATGACCACATTTCACGGATAAAAATCCGCGCTGAGACCGTCCGCTTCGTCCGTCGATACCACCGATACCACTCATGGCGCAATATAGCCCCTCCCCACCATTACTCGACCACATACAGGGCCCACCCAGGAAGAAAATGAGGAAAGGCACACGGTCCTGTGTTGAATGTCGACGGCGCAAGATAAAGTGCACCTTTGAAGAAGGGCGACCTGCGATATGCAACGAATGCTATGCTCGGGGTTCGACCTGTGTTGATCAAGAGCATGGAGATATACAACCGCAGTCCGACCAATCCTATAGCTTGCGGGAGAGGGTGACACAGCTGGAGGGACTCGTCAAAGAGGTTCTCAATCGGCTTCCGGAAAAGGATCCCGGGACAAATCCAGAAAACAGTTCCCCAAACGTCAATCCGACCGGTGAAAGAGAGGCAGCAGAAGTCCTGAAGAGTCTAAGACGGAGTGCTTCAAGTCTCGCCCCAGAGTCGGCGATTACGTTGCCTGAGGGACGAGTAGACGGAGCTCCAGTGCTCAGCCTGTTCGACAATGCTGTTTTTGCTCGTCGGGATGAGAACAATGAACATCTTTCTGCACCCCAGCACAACAAAGCAAGAACACTGATCCAAGCCTTGAAATCACTGCTACCGTCTGCCAGTGACCTAGAAAAGATCTTGGATGCTTCTGCGGAATGGTGGACTATATGGCGGAAAATGTTCCCCTACATTGGGGACCCGCGAGTTTCTTCGCTGAAGGAGTCTGTTAGCCATTCTCTCCGTTCCGATAAGCCCGCAGAGGTCGCAAAAATTCTGCTATGCATCGCAATTAGCATGGATCAGCTACCACATGATTTTGAATACAGTCAATTGAGCTTGAAGATGTCGGCCCGGATCCTAATGGAACAATACATCACTACGGTGGATCGGCTCATATGTCAGGACGAGGAGATCGCTGCGACTCTTGACGGCATTGAATGTATGGTTTTAACAGGCAAATACCATATCAACGTTGGTCGGCCGCGACGTGCGTGGCTTCTCTTCCGTCGAGCTACAGGTTTCGCACAACTTCTAGGTCTCCATCGGTCCCAAATACCAGGTAGGGATGGGAGGACACCTGAATATATACGACAACAGGGTCTATGGTTCCATTTGTGCCAAAGCGATCATTACCTCGCGCTCATGTTGGGGTTGCCGTATTCCATCGATCCTAAGTTTATGCAACCGCCCAAGGAATTTTTGGAGTCCGAAGATTGCGGTCTCGGCGAAGCTTATCTTCTGAAAGTCAACCCAATAGTGTCGAAAATCGTCGATCGCAACCAGAATCCTCAAGACATGCAGTTCACCACTACTTTACGGATTGATGCCGAGTTAGAAGAGCTTTCCCACAATCTGGCCGCAGAGTTTTGGGACAAAAACTTTTCCCAAGCCAAGAACGTGCAAGATTTCTATGATCGGATCATAGCGCAATTCTTCCATCACCAGATCCGGCAACTCATCCATTTGCCTTTTATGCTGAAGTCAGCATCTGACAAACGATATCAGTACTCCCATACGGCTGCGATCGAATCTTCTCGGGAAATGATAATCTTGTATCGGCTCTTACGAAACGAGCAATGCGTTGGCCCGTTCATTTGCAAATTAATCGACTTTCAGGCATTCACGGCGGCAATGCTCATCTTACTCAACCTCCTTGGGTATTCGCAGTCGCAGTCACAGTCACATCAAATTGAATCTTCAACGTCGGAACGAGACAACGAGGATTGGGAGCTTGTCTACACCACAATTGCCATTCTCAATCGTGCCTCTCTTGAAGCTGGAGGAATCGTTGCCGCTCAGTCAGCTAAGGCCTTGAAAATGATCGCCAAAGCCAGACACGGCTGTGACGTTGAAGATACCGACGTCTGCAAGATATCAATTCCATTCTTTGGTACCATTACGATTGGGGCAGGGAAAAACTTCAAGATGCCAATAACAGCAACCCCTGCGCCACCCTTCAGCAGGACCTCACCGGCACAATTGCCGACGCCTCCTTGCTCACATACTACCGGCGTTCCAAGCGGCAGAGCAAGCGTTGGTGGTACCAACAGCGCCCAGATGAGCCCTGCGACTGCTTCCACCCAGTATGACCCGATGATGCAATCCGGCCTCCCTCCTCAGTATGGCGGAAATGGGTTAGTTGTTCCCGACCAGAACGGGACCATCTATTCGGAACAAGACCCCTTCATCGCGTTTGACAGCTACATGGCCCTGCCCGGGGCCGACCAATACGATCCGGCCTTGATTGGCACCCAAGCTACCAACACCGGCTGGTGCGTGGCGCCTTCCGAGACCCCTGCAGCATTCTCAATGGTGATGGGCATGAGCAATGTGGATCTGGATCAGGGCTGGAACTGGTTCGGCAGTAATGACGATGTTATGCAGAATCCGGGGCAGCTTCCGGCGGGGGTTCAGGGCGATTCTGTGGGGGTGCAATAATGTCTCGATATAGGTAATGTCTCATGCTTTGTACACTAAAACCGGTCGATACCAGCGACTTTTGGGCATCACAGTCTTGTGGTTTTAAAGGGGTCTGTTTTAGACCTTGGCGATCCTGGCTCAGGGGCGAAAAGTAATCGATGAATACTCTGCAGGAGGTCAACGGGAGCATTTTTCGAATGTGTCGTTCCTTGTGAGACGAAGCACTGTTTTCAAAACGTGTATTCCTTACACCCGGCTATTCCTGTACCCAAGTTTTCCCGCCCCCTTTGCCAAAAATGGCATCTGTATCACCATCCATCTACCTTATCTATCCGAATCGTCGGATAATAAAATCAGTCGACGTGCCATCCACCCACCCACCTGCCTGCCTAGTATATCTCCACGTCTTCGGTTTCGACGACAGCCCAAGTTTTTCCCCTGAAAACCGGGGTTCTTCTACGCTTCGTCGCAGGTGTCAGCCTGACGCGTAGAATGGGCTGGACCGAGCGGCTTTGGCAAGCAGGCCTTCACCATCAAGCGCTACGTGTTGGGACTTCCCCGCGTTGAAGGCGTGTGTGATTGGACGGCGACCCACGTCCGATGTGAGCCGTAGGAGAGGAGTGGAAAGGGCGGAGTGGTGCTGTACACGTATTGAATGGTTTTGGAGGACCTAGTCCCTGTATGGTATGCAAATGCTGAAGGCAATTGCTCTGTCACGCCTGCGAATGCGGAAGTTTCCCGTAATAGCAGGCCGTCCTGAAGCATTTTTGATAATAGTGTTACAAGATACATAGCTCATAGCCCGTTGCGCATTTATGCCCTCGAATGATCAAGTTCCAAACGCCATAGTCCCATCCATGGTGGGTTCCGCCAAAATTTCCGTCATGTCCGTCTCCTTACTCAGATTGCTCATGCTCGGACTGCTCGTCCATCACACTGTCATAGTACGGCACGGCCTCCCCCTCTTCCAACTTCCTGGCCAACCTCCCCCGACTCTTCCTCAAAGCTCCCCTCCTTGCATCCACCACGCCCCTCACCCACACATCCTCCTCCTCCTTGTCCCCCTTCCTCAGCATGGCCGTCCTCCCCATCGAGGTCGGCTCGAAATTGATGTAGATATTCTCCCAGTTGCCCCTGTCCACGGAGAAGAGGTCATGGCTGATGCTGATGTAATTGATCTTCTTTTCCTTCAGGACGACCTGGTTGAACCACTTCCAGGCCTTGGTGTGGACGGGGCCGTTGGCGTACTTATGGACGTGCGCGGGGCTGCGCCAGTAGGAGACGTTCATCAGTTCGTTGCCGCCGTCGCGGTCGGAGCTGTTGATCCAGCCAGTATGCCCCAGATAGCCAGATTCTTGGGGGTCGAGCTTCTTGAGTTCCTTCAGCATTTTGGAGAAGTGCTTGCCCACTTGTTGGTAGGTAGGGTTGAAGATGCCGAGCGGGTGGTTGCAGCGGGAAGAGAGCATGAAGACGGTGATGGGCTCGGCAGAGGGGGTGCTGGGGATGTTGCCAGATAGGTCGGGGATTTGGTAGCTTGTTTTGGCGAGGAGGGCTCCGTCGAGGTAGCGATTACGAGTTATATTGAGCGTCATCAACAGGGTGTCGAGGAGTCGGAGGCCGAGGAGGAGGAGGGGAGGCAGGAGGGCATAGTGCGAGGGGAGAAGGTAGACGAGGAGCGCCTGGGCCGCCGCGCCGATGAGCAGGAGCGTTGTGAGGGAGAAATTGTTTTTGAGTGCCTGCGCTATTTGTCAATGGAAAATATCTCAATCGGCGTCGTTGCACGTACCACAGTCGATCCCGGTCCTGATGCCAACTGGGTACGGGGCCGCTTCTTGGTTGGCTCGAGGAGAGGCGTGAGCGTCATTTCCAAAGCTTTTTGAAGATATAGGCTGTTCAAATATGTTTGAAACAATTGAGCCTGCAAAGACTATGAGGCACACACTAGATATGTCAAACTCTTACAAAATGAATGGAATACAGTGTGAAGGGGAACTGAAAGCCTTGAAGGAGTTCCAAATCTTATATACCACCACGTCAGCTGCATCAAGCCGATTCATGTCTACGGATCCGAAGATGGAGGTGTTATTCGTCATGCGCATTCGATGAACTATTGGCAGCCTTGGTACCAGCGGTAAGCCGGATGAATATTTGATGGCGCGTACGGGCTCAGCGCTCTGCGGGCGTAGGAAGTCGGCGGCGGCGCCTCGTTCAGCCGGATCAAGGAAACGGCCGTAACGGCTGACAGCAATTCGCTCAAAAAATCTCGATCTGCTTGGTCGATGACAGTGCTTGTTCTGACTCAGCGCAGATGCTTCATACTTACGACTCTTGGAAGTCTAGATCTTGATGCACTCCGCACTCACCTGCGCATGCATGTGCTTTCCTCCTGCATCGCGCAAGGCTAATCTTAACAGGGCCCAAAGTCGTCTGCAACATCACGCCAGGGTTTTGCTTTTTACGGTCCTATTGTTGGTAATCATATTTGTCGCTTGGAGCCAACATTCGCCATTCCAAACAACGCCGAAGCAGCTTGTAATCTTGATATTCCGTCCTATCAGTCACGCACGTGGTTTATCTCTTTGACCGGCGACGCTGATCTTGTACAACACCTTCATCCGTTTACAACATCCATAAGATCTCAGACAGCAAGAGAGTCGTAGAAGACGATGTCTTTATCAGTGTCAACAGGGACCTTTGTCCTTACGCCCGCTCTGTTGGATGGTTCCAATGATGCCATGCTACGCTTTGCTCTGGAGAGTCCTCCAGATCTATCCGGTATTGTGCTTTTTTGCGGTGCTTCGTCTTCACGTCCTTTAGTCTCTTTCAGCTCGCAATTTATCCCCTTTTATCGCAGAGTATCACGAGCTTGAAAGTTCCAAATCATTCTCCTAATGTCTAATCTCGTGTCCGCTAGATGTCTAAATCTGATCCTCTTTCTGTATTTCGCTCCTGTTCAATGTGTTTTTCTTTATGGCATGCAGCGCTCTATCAAATTCGATGTCAGCTGCAGGTCGCACGCCGATCTTCCCCAACAATTTTCTGCGGCTTTCGAAATTGCAGACAGTGATTCACACAAATTCCACTTGTCTGTTGGTTTACTAAATTGATTCAGAAGTTGCAGGAGAAATGTCCTTGCCGGTATGGAATTCTTACACCACAGACATGTACGGGACCATCATGAGTGAACAAGACGTCCCCCGTCGGCGGAACAATCGAACGCCTTATCAAGAGTTGGCTCTCTGTAAGTTCCCCCATCTCCAACGAATCGAAAAGGCTCGAGGACGCATCAGTTAGTCCTCCTCAGAGTAGACTGAGAGCCTCCAAGTGAGACTTTAGAGCTTCGCAATCCTGATGAACCCCCGTTAAGGCGACGCGCGACAGCGAACTCTAATCCCTATGTACTGGTCAGCTGTTCCTTCTAGATTCTGACAGATACACAGACATTTACCAACAGATTGCCATCTTTGCTAGCGCTGCATCAGGATACGAGCTCACGGTATTTTGTGACACCTCGAAGGTGGTGAAGACACCTTTCGTTCAAAATGGCAGGACCTTTTGGGGCTGGGCAGACTTGACGATGATGGGTACGGACGACAAGGGGAATGACCATCCAGTTCTCGTGTCCTGGAGTAAGGATCAAAATCTGCAAGGACTTTGTACTGAGCGCGTACGAGGTCACTCATATCAAGGTATGACTTCCCATTCCGACCATCGCTAGGCTCCCAAACCTTTTCTTGGAGACGTAATTGTAATGAGCTAATCACGGATCTTTAGGCGCTGGGAACCTTGCCAAGAAAGCACATATGTACCTCTGCCAGGAGCATTTCACGCCCAGCTTCGGTGTCAGCGGACGGACTGTGAGAGATATTATCCAGAATGGCTTTCTGGCAGATCCAATGATGAACACTCTATCTGGAATGTAGGTACCCTCCAGTCCCATACGCCGAACGCATGCTACCGGCCTCGGGTCTTTGGTGGTAAACTGTTCTATAAGTATGAAATGGAACATTACTAACGACAATAGCATTCCGCCTGAGCTGACAATTATCCATGAGGTATATTTCTGCTGATTTCAGTTCAACCCTGCGAAGCTAACGCATTCCCAGATCGCACATATAGTTGGCGGCAGTAAGTTTCCCGTCGACTCATAGTTCCATCGCTGACCTCGATCTGCAGTCGTGCAACGTAACAAGCCGAGCATGTTCAAAGCAAAGCCTAAGATCGATGACTACGCCATGGGTTTCCCTAATTGCAGAATGCTACGAAAGGAACGAGGATCAGTCACGTTCATGAACGCCGACTCTTACACACTCTTGGCAGCAGGCATTGTTATCAGAATTCCGTATCCCAAGTCTAAGAATCCCTATGGTATCTCTGCAAGCTGGAAAGAGGGGATTCTCGACCGAGAAACTGGACTAATACCCGCATATCCGATCGCCGCGTGGAACACAGAGGTAAAGAACTTTTATGCGCAACCCGAGGCGCAACCGGCTGGCCCATCCCGCGAAAGAAGATCTGATTGCCCCCCGAGCTCGGAGCTTCAATGTTATACCATTACTTGCCAAGCCGAGAATGGAAAATGCCAGACAGAATCATTCAAAGACTGCCCCTGTTCATTGGGAGTGCTCGAAGGCGACATCGACGGATGGGCGCCAGTGGCGACAAATGCAGAGGAAATCAGTGCTCTTCAGACACTCGTCCCGGACGTGATCGACAGCACGGCGACTCTTCAGAGCTATTCGGCCCTTGCAAGCAGCGACTTGCTCTCGTTCACGTCTCCAATGTCAGGCGTGGACGCCTCCTTCACATCAGTCCCAACGTTAACCTCAGCAGCGAGTGGTAGCACGCTCCCTACAATGACACTCACGTTGACCCGTTCAGCATTGCCAACGGACAATGACGTTTCGCCCATATCAGAACTCCTCAAGATGGCACAACAGAACGCTCTCTCAAGTAGTAGCGGCCCGAGAAGAAAATGCAAAGGAGCTCCTCCACCAACGAGAACAGCAGCCTCGTCGTCATTGTTGACCGGAGACAGTCAAACGACAACAACTCCGGCCTCCTCAGCAACCCCGCCTCAGGCACCACTTTCTACTCTGTCCTGTGACGACTCGTAAACCCGTCGAATCCGTGCCCACAAAAACCGTCGCACAAAACCGACGCCAGATAAGGCCACAACAAAACACTACTACTACAACCACATCTTTGCGGGCCCTATTGTCCCTTTGTCCAGCACTATCATAATCTTCCCCTTCCAAATCCCCTTCCAAATCCCCTTCTCCCCCTTTCACTGTCCAAAAAGGTTGTGCACGCTCTACGATGAGCAACGCGTCCCGGCCAAACACTGTATTCGTCGTTCCAACATCTTCTCCCTCAGCGCTCCAAAACTACTAGTCGCAGCAGTATGCCCTTCTATTGTACATAGCAGCAGAGGCGGCGGTATACTGTATCCGTCTTTTCCACTAGATAGTTACGAGGAAACGACCCTGTCCCCAAATTTGCAGTAAGAACTGTTTCCCAGGGGGGTAACTTAATAGAGTATAGCACTTGCGGGAGGGATTTGGTGATCGGTTTGGACGGGACGCCTGGTGGCGGATGGGAAAGAGATGGAATAGAATAGAGCGACTGCGAATAAGTCCAGTGGGTCCTTTCGAACAAACTTGCTCTGCTACCACACTATCTCTCCCGAGTCCCACCCACGTCCATCTGCTGCGCCAAAAGAGGGGGGGCACCATCTCGCCCCGGCACTCCTCTCCTCCCCTCTCCTCCCAGCCTGTCAAACAAGGCCACGACCCCTTCAAAGGACGATACCCCCCATCTCCACTCCACCCCACCCCACGACCACGCCCATCTCTAGGAAGAGGGACTGCGGCGACCCGAGAACAAAGAACCCTAAGAGCGAGTCGTCTCACTGTAAAGGACTGTGACCCTCGTATAATACAATTCGGCAGACTTGCGGATCCATCGGGAGTGAAGCTGCAAAATAGAAGAAAATCTAGATCCGGTGCGGAAGGAAGGGGTAAGGTAAGGACTGGGTTGGGGGAAGTTAGCCGGGAGGCTCTATGCCATACCTGGTAGTTCAACACCCAACCATCGTCCTCTATATCCAGAAGGCATCCTCGTAAACCCTAAGATAAGCGATGCTCTCAAACAGATGGCCTTGGACCTTCTCGTCTCATGAGACGTTATGCGCGATTTTAGATGCTTGTCATGGCGACCGACGACCAAGAGAGAGAGAGTGAGAGAGCACTTGGGAAGGTAATTTTGAAGGAGTCCAGACGGTTGTTGATTAAAGGAGATGACAACGACTCAGATCGTACAATTTTGGGGGTTTGGAGGGACACAACTAGGTAGGGACCGATACGCATGAATATTCTTCAGGGGCAATATGCTACTGAGCGAAACCGCTGTTATTTAGCTATCAGTGAAGGAAAGCTGTCCCAGATCAATATGAATTAAGAGAGGGTACGAAATACTACTTTTTCCGACCTAAGAAACGTCTCATCATGACATCATAGTTCAATTTTTCTGCACAATCCTGCTGTTCGAAAATATGTCAGAACATAGAAGTTTAAGAACCTCGGGCGACTCGAAATTGAAAAGAGAGTCCACTTTACACTCACAACGTCCACTGTCACCGTCGATGTCGCCATTGCGATAATCCTGACTCCAAGCCCGGTTCCATCGGTTAGGGCCTTTATAGACTGATTGGACTCATATGGCGCGGTGCATTGACGCTTTCCGACCCTTCGCACGATGGCGATTGAGGCTGTTCGGTTATCTGTGCATAGGACACCATCCCTCCAACTTCGTCTTGTGATCGTAGTAGGTGCTGTTCATCAGTCGATACCTGCGTTATCACCGAACTATTCACTGGACAGGGCTCAATGTTTTGATGTTCGGCACTCTCTCTGAATTCGGCCTAAGAGCTGAGGGAATCATGCCAAGTGCTGCCTTCTGGAAATTGGGTTGGGCCTTGCTCGATGTCAGTCAGACTCTTTTCCAATTGTACATCTTCACCGGTTGAACTGTCCAATTTCTCATTGTGGTCATGTTCATCAAACGCCATGGCCGGCTTCATAAGTCTTGGGTGGTTCGGGTCGCTACCATCATGCATCCCGAGGGTCTGGCCTTTCTCTGTGACCGGTACTGCATGCGGTCCTGTGCAGCCGGTCCAGTCCCCAAGCCCTAACTCTTCATGCGCCAGCCGTTGTAATTGGAGTGTTTCGTTACTGGACCATTCCACAGTCGACGTCTTGACAATCCCATGGTCTATGAACCAAACGAAAATTGATTCCAGGGCATATTCGAGAAGTGAGATCATAGATCCTAGGACAAGGATGATGACAAGCCACATCATAGAAAAGTTCGTATAAGCAGTGGAGATAATTTTCTGAGGAAACATCAGCAACCGAGTATGTGACAGATTTTGGAACAGGTTTCTCAAGATTTCCTCGTCACAGGTCCCCTAAGTGTAGGAAAGTATCTGATGATTCTCAACAAGTAGAATGTCTTACTTACTTGATTCTGGCAAAGGTAATTCTCCTCGTCATTGGAAGGCATCTGCCAGAAATTCTTCAACACTGTAGGATCTCCTGGGCCAATTGCAAAGTCTAGAGCGCTACCCTGTATAGAGGCTAGTTGTATGTTGTTCCAGTTCTCGACCTCCAATTGCCACTGGTTCGATGGTAACGGGGCTTGAGTGCCGCTACCACAGCGATATCTCGATGTCAAGGCTGATGCTCTGAGGTTTCCAACCAAATCCACTACGCCTATGCCTGTCAGACCCCATTTTATAATTCTCTCCTTCTTAGAAGCGGGCGGTGTAATAGCAAAGTCAGTGTCACGTTGACCACCTAAGGAGGAGCACCCTTGTTCCGGGGCCATTTCAGGATCGCAGGTCTGATGTTGTACTTTGCAGCCCAAGGCTGAAACTGCCTCGTCTGTGTAATAATAAGGTGTCGAGTTTTTATCAAAACTGAGCAGGGTATGTAACTTCTGGGTGCCTGTGCGATGTGCAGAATACCAAGGATCGTCGACTGGACTGCTGAATTTCATTCCATTAGCTGAAAGGGCGAACAACATGACATCGCCGTCACTTTGTCGGAATTCTTCAATCGGACTGAAACTAGAAGATCTGGGGATTTGAGATCCATTGTACACAAAGGAGACATATGCACTGACATGATTAGTTTCAGACCTTGGCTTTTCCGAAGACGACTTACCCGACTCGATACTCAGCCGATGGGGGGCCGCGGCCTTGCGACTCATGCCACTCAATTTCATCGATTGATTGCTGCGGCATTTCGTAGGTGAAATTTTGCATACTCTTGTGGTTAGAATCCAGTAGTTGTGGTCCATAGAAGTACTGAATATACGGTTTATCAAGAGAGTAGTGAACGGTTTTCCTGTAGCCGTTTGCCTTAAGAGGAGCGCAGTGCGTGAGAGTTCTAGAGTTGAATTGTAAATTAGCTGGCGCATTGTAACCCAAATCTGCTTGAGAATTCAGGTAGCCCGTATCAATCTTAAGGTTGCCGTATGTGGACCGACAAATGTTCTTGAAAGGACAACTGGCGTTTCGATCAACGGTACTAGGAAGGAGTTTTCGCACATATGGCCCATTACATTCTCCTGCTTTTGATTCGTTGGAGTAGCATCTCTGCGCATAATTGGCATACGATGCTGCACGTTCAGATATCCAAGGGTTGTAGAAATCGGCAATGAGTTCTATTGATTGCGTCTTTGACACGTAGAGCTGGCCGCATTCAGGGCTTGAGATTAGAACTTCGTTGCCCATTGCCGAGCTAATCTTCGATGAAAAGATACTCCCAAGAGTAAAACCTGCTGTGATCAAGGCTGCGAAACTAGCCAGGGGTAAAACTCGAGAGAAAGGTCGGTAGGCTTTTGAGTGCCATGCCCATAAGATACGGACAAAACTGACAAAAGCGGTCTTCTCATCAGTAGTGTTGCGAAGTACAGCTTGGCGCTGGTGGTATAGTCCATCCTGAGGTACCGATTTTGAGCGCAGTAACTGATGCAACACGAAACATGCAATTCGCCAGAGCCGGGAACTTGCGAAAGTGACAAAAAGGGCCAAGAAAGCAGTCAGTAGACCGCCGTCGCGATGGGTCAGAGTGAGAATTGATCCGCTGATTCGCCCTCCCAGAGACCAGTTTGTCCAAACACCAAGGTAGACGGGGTAATTAGCCGCGGCACTGGAGCCTATCATGGTTGTGATAAAGCTAGGGAGCTAGTAAATACGACAGAAAGAATGATGCTTCAAACAAGGCGGCGAAAACTTCAGTTTCGAGGCTAGGCTGGTTTGTATACTTATAACTTCGCTATGATTTCGGGACCTCGCGAGAAATTTGGCCGTCGAGAGCGACAAAGTAGGCTGGGAGGAGCTGCCAGACTTTGGGCGTCACAAACCTTTATCTTTCAGACCCATCCCTCTCGCAAGGCTGAGGCTAGCCAGGATACTCTCCTTCAGTTCAACGTCCTGCTTGCCCCTGTCTCAAAAAGCTGTCGCGACATCTCGGAGAATCTCTTAATATGGTTTAGGTTATTGGATACCGGATGTAGACGAAGGCTTGAGGAGTCAAAGAGATGGGTAAATGGCAAATCTCTGGTGTTTCTGCCCCCAATCCTTCTACATGGCGTTTTGGGGGTCTAAACCGTCATTCAGCCAAAAGGAAAATAGCCTCATAAGGCAGTGCCGCTCACTAGGCAACGGATTCAAAAAAGCAACAATGATATCGAAAGCCATGCAGCATTGCCGTTGACCATGTTGCTTTTCGCTTTTGTAAAGGGAACGTCGATGGACATCACGGTTGAAAGAAATGCGTAGATATTAAAGCATATGGTCCTTACCGGCAGTAGCGCCATTATTCGAAAGCGCAATAGTAGTGAATGCCTCAATTTCGCATTGCTTGATTCGCAGCAAGACCTATTAACGTCCGTAGAATTGAGATGCAAGACCACGCGTGAATGATTCGGGTTTTGGAGCAGGTTCGTTTGTAGCCCTTGGCTCTCAGGTATGGCCAGACAGCAGATCCAGGAAACTACTATTGAGACATGATCTCAGGCTGAGGAATTTCCATCTCTTCACCGGTCCCGCTGTCAACTGCCGAAGTTTGCGATGAGGCTTGCAACTCAGCGTCGCTGCCTATAGACGGCTTGAGGACGAGGAACGGGCTGAAATGGCAAGGATCGGAGGCAAGACGAGGCACAGGAAAGTGGGAGTTGCATCGCGTTGAAGACGTCTTGTGGTCCTTGATGAAAGGGAGACAAATCTGGTAGAGGCCACTGGTGGAATTGTCGAGTTCGTTCTCATCACCGATGCAGCTGAAAACGCCTGCCTAAGATTAGCAAAGCCTTGCGCCCTATCCTGCCAGCATCAACGCTGAGAGGTGAATAGTGTAGGGGTTAAGTGCCTTGCATAGGGGAGCTGTCAAAACATGCAGGTTTTGGCCGGTTCTTCGCCGAGCTTTGAGACTAAGCCTTTTTGGGAATGCTCAAGCAGAACGGAGCAGAGGGCCTTTCGCAACCTGACAGGCTCCCAGTCTCTGCACAGGTGTCTTTGCTTCACAATTACCTGGCCAGCCCCGGGAATGCCCGCACTCGAGAACGTAATTACTGGCTACTACTGGACAGTCTTTGGATGACTAAACAAGGACCACGGTCGTTTCAGCTCAAAGGCTTTACGCAGGGACTGCTTTGCGACTATGCTCTTATCAAATTCGATTTGCTGGTAGACTACTTCTGTCGGCTGCGACTAGTGTGCTACCAAAATGAATAATCTCTAGCTTCTCTCTTCGAAGCGAAAGACCACTGAGTGATGTTCGAGCCCATGGTCTAGTGGCTCCCTCCGTCGCGGAGGCTTGCACGATCTTTAGGCCGAACCGCCACTTGCTTCCCATGGAGTGTGACATTCTTCATAGCAATGTAGGAGTACAGTAGCCGTCTATAGTATGCCACGTATGACTAGAGGAACTAGGTACATAGAAGCCCGTGCATGACACTGCGGCCTCACAGCACTAAAGACCTCGAGATTAAATCGAAGCATCCTCGGACCCTCGATCGTCTTTCCGAGTCGATCAGACCCCAGCTAGAGCTCGCGCCTGTGGATGACCCCTACCCCATGGTCTGAACATTGCCAATCCTGGCAGTCATGCACGACATAGGCCATAACTGCATTAGGCTCTCGGTACATCGGATTTCCTATTGGAGTTAATCACGTGGCAATCCCAAGGCCCCCCTTTACCAGACATGGGAGATCTGCGGCATGAGCTGTCAAGGCCCCCCGACCCCTCTTTAGAGGCAGTGAATCATTGCCAATGATCGTCAGCCCCTCGGGAAATTTCAGGCCGCAAATGCCACAAACTTGTGGTGTGAAGATCCTGAATGGGAATGTAAGCGCTCAGAATGGACGACGCGAAGATAGCAACCTCGTCTGGCCATGGCTATAGCATTAGAAATATATCATATCCCCCGCGCACCGTGCACACTGAGCCCTTAGCTGGAGAGGATATACAACGGCCACTAGACGATACCTGTACTATTCGATGCGCCAAAAACGCCACGAAGAGATCGCAGGTGTGGATGGACACACAAAAGCAGGATGTGAGGTCTAGCCGCTGAGAACAGGAGAAGGAAGCAAAGCTGCCACAGCATGCAGTCCAGTTCGCAATCTGTTCCATCAAAAAGCCCGTTACCGGGCTGGTCAAGCGGTTTCCAGCCTCGTCGGTCAGCCGAGCAGCGTTAAATCTCGGATAGGAGCGCAGGATAGAGGGGACGAGGCGTGCCGTAGTCGGACGACCTTCCACGGATTGCTGCAGCGACGTCCGACTTCTATTTTGGATGAGTGAAATGGCAGTCCACGCCCTGAAAGCACGTGCCCGACCTAGCTTCGGCAAAGCCTCCTTTGCATGTGTCAGAGATGCGGGTTTCCTCTGTGTAACACGATGGGTGTCACGAACGGTGTTCCATGGGACGGAGATCGTCGCGTGTCTTGATTTGCGTAAAAGAGCCTTCTTTGGTCATCTGCGCACGGTCAGAGTGATGAAGATATTGTTGGCGGTTGGCTCTCGGAGCAGCTTGTTAATGGTGTGAGAGGTCCGTCTAGCTAGATGCTTTGATAGCAACTATGCGCTTTTAGATGCCCCTCGCATAAGGTAGTAAAATGAGGCGTTGATAGCGTAGGCGAGCAGGTAACAAAGATGTTATGATATTGCCAGAACTGGTTACCAGCGAGCGATCGGCGCCACGAGGGTTCTGAGGGAGGTTGGAAGTTTCAGAGCGTGCATATTTCGGAGAATTACCGCCAGTAGTTGGATATACCCCAGAGTCCAGTTTTTGGGGAGTGGTGGGATGTGTCCTAATGCAAGGTGGATTGACCACAAATTGATCGACGATGCAAGATAGGAGCGTGCCGGCCGAGGTTGCTTCTGATAGTCGCCGTGATTATAGCTGTCATGATCTCCCGACGTATAAGAATTCAAATCAATAGAAACCGCTTGAAAAGACAGGGAGCCGGGTTCGCACAAATCGCAAATTAATCTTGACGACTATGCAATGAGAGACATTAGGCGGATTGACCGTCATCCCCAAGGTCATGCCTGGTGACTAAACGAACATGGAATATACCGTCTAGGAATCGACACGCGTTCAGCAGGCAGCGGGATGAATATTCTGCCAAGGCCACGATAGATTACTTTGATGAGGGACGTCCTTCTAGAATATTAACATCCGAACCGTGAACCATTCCAACAGGATTTTCAGGGGCGAGTATCATCAGCAACTCTAAGTTGAACCTTATAATCGAGCCTCTGCCTGCCTGCCTTGTTGAAAATGGGATTCGGCGTCCAGGAAAGGGAGCGGCGACCGAAGGGGAAAGAGTCCGTCTTGGCAGTTGGGCGTGGTTGTGTCGAGGTCAAGGACGAATGCCACGTCGGCTTCATCTCCTGAGCAGCGAAAGGGATGCCATTCTGATGGACCAAACATGGCCGACCCCTGTCAGTCTTCGGTGGCTTGCCGCTGCGCTTTCCTGGATTTTGGCTACGTGCAGTCGACCTGGATCCGGCTGTTACACGATGCGAGGATCAGTCGCAGCGTCCGTTGAGGTTTGAGTCCCAGTAGCAGCCAATCAACGCTCGTAGAGGAGGCATGCCGCGAAAGTGTCGGTTCTTTGAAGGCGTGCAATATTATCATCGTTCTAGTGCGCGATGCGATGGTTGAGAAATTGAGTACCTGAGCGGCAGATCGACCGGGTGTAATCTGGCACAGGACAAGGGCACCATGGCATGAAGTCTGCTTCAGAAACCAGTCTAGTGAAGCAAGCGCAGCGTTTGGTGGAGTCGCATGATCAAATATAATGGCATCGCAAGTCGAGCAAGTCGAGAGATCGAGATGAGGTGCACTTGAAATTCGCTGAAAAGCTTGGGGCTCTCTGCGCTCACGGCAGCAAACCAGCGAAGGGGAATCGTCAAATCGAGAAAGCCGGAGAGGAAATGCCTAAAAGACCCGGATTAAGGTTCGCCGGGCCCACTGAGCAGTCGCAGGACAACCCAGCCGCGGCCAATCAGGAGGGAGGGAATGCATGAAACATCATTCGATGCGACGACGTTATTGCATGTTATTCTCTAATTCTGACCTGTTGCAGCAAAATCTGGGGGGGTGTTTTGAGGATGGCCGGCATCGACATGCCTTTCTCATATTGGCGAGGGCCAGGATTCGGCCGGGACGAGGTTTTAGGCGGCCGCTAGCAAGGACCCCATTTCCCCATCGGGCACCTCAGAGATCACACATTCAGCATTCGCAGCGTCAAAACAAGTCAAGCGATCAAGGGATTCGCATAAGGTAATTCGCAAAACGGAAACGATAGCGTCGCGTCGAGTGTGGGGATGGCCCTCACGATGACGCTGGAATACTGTACGCGGCCTGTGTCTGCAAGCTCCGACCCAGTCCCAGCGTCTGAGACCCACGGACCGGCTCGCCTGGTTCTCAAACAGCGTTCCCCAGTGGGACAAACCGAAGCCAAAAACACCGCGCCGGATAAGTTTGTGAATGAGGGCGATTCCCGCCAGCAGTCGAGGCGAGCATGGCTCTCTCCAGGCGTTCGTGGGAGCCGTTGAAAAGTCCCCTGCTTGGGCGATTGCTACTCGCGGAGCGACAGAGCCTTCCCGCCTGCGTGAGATCTGGCGCCACCGAGTCATCTTGCTGGGCGGTGTGTGTGACGCCCCCAAAACCCGCTATGGCGGGCCTGTCACCGCGCCCATTGGCTCCCAGGCGCACTAGCGTCGAGTCCCCAAAACCAGCGGCGGTGGGCTCAACGTCTAAATCCTAACTCGGCCTCGGGGCCCACCCCACCGAACCAAAGCCTGCAAGAGCAGCCGGCGTATCGTACCATTACCCGCTGATACGCTGAGCGCGGTCGGCGAGCTGAGAGCCCCCCGGACGACAATCTTCTGATGCGTCGCGCGCTGATCAGTTGCTCACCCGCCGTCGCATCAGATCATATTCATGGTGGGTGATAAGGGACAGTCGCATGAATCATCAATCGCAACACCCTCTACGATGGACATCAGGAGCGGACTTGTCTCCAAGTGTGGCGATCGACTTCCCACTGCTCATTGGGTGGGCGGCGGCCAATCCCCGCAAGAGGGTGTGGTAGGGCAATCGGAAAATCCTCCGCCACGGGCGCAGTGCTGCTCGAGGCTGTGTTTCTGCATTTTGCGGTCTCAGGATTCCTATTGCTCGGGCCGTGCAGCTATAGTAGCATAGAGCGACGAGGTTGGCCTGGAGAAAGGGATGCGCGTGTATAGTTGAGACCAGAAGGTGTTGCATCCCCAATGGGCCTGCACACCACACCCGAAATCCCCCCGGTCGGCCAGCTGACGGGGCGAACAAAAGGAATTCGAGGACTGATCGTGGGCGCTGGGCAATGCGAAGGTGACAGATCCTTTATACGCGTGGATCATCTTCCTGGCGAGCGCGCTGCCTGTTAGTCAGCCTCCCGAACGCCTGCGACTCGTATGGCTCGTGGCCGCCTCTGCGATTCCTCGACCCGGCGCTGCAGCGGTTTGGTCGCACCGTGTACGGGCAGGCGGTAAGGGCGTTACGGCTTGGCGTAACATCAGCGACGAGCAAGCTTGAAAGCACCCGCGGATCGAGGCCTTGCGTGCTTGGGTCCACTCGCCTCGCTTGGAATTTGCCCTCAGAGCCGACTTCCGTTCTCCAGAAAGTCGTCGCTCCCTGTCGCGTCGCACACCCACTCCGGTGGCTTGCCGCTCCCTTGCTACCCGCGAACAGCTCCCCATCACCCCTAGCCCCGGCCGCCCTCCACCCCAGTCACACTCTAAATCCCCCCCCGGTCCATTTCCAACTGGGCGCAGAACCCAGAAAGCGGGTCTCCCACTCCAACTGGCTGCGTCTGGCTTTTAAAACTCCTGCTCGCCCGTATCACCCCTTGTCTCTCACCACATCTCGGTGTCCCAGGCGACCTCGTCGCTCTTCTTAATCCACCCTGCCCCCAGGAATCGTGTCTCGGTTCCTGCCTACGATACTCAGGCAACGCACACAGAATCAGATTTGGGTTTGGTTGGAATACCGACTCGGTGTGCCGATCTGGTGGACGCGTGAAAGAGGTTTCCGGCATCCAGACGATTTCGCTCGTTCGACTCCACTCGCCCTCAACACTCTTGCACCCTCACACAACAGTAATTTGAACGATCAACATATTCCAGCGTCCTTCGCTGCCAGAGAACAATCAGCGCCTACGTCGAAAAAGACTTTCTTGCTCACCGCTTGTCCTGTCCCATTGACTTCGCCGTGCCAAGCTACCGTCCCAGCTGCGGAAGAGAAGCTCTGGCCCAGGAGTCGGAACTACAACCTCAAAGTCTGTCGTTTAGCGTCTATAAAACACAAATTCTTCCTGATCAGAGTCTCGCCAGATTGGTAATTCCTCGGTACGTGCCCATCCTGTTGTTTACAGCCACAGTTTCGCGAACATTTGCTGGACCAAACCTCCATATCGGGAAAAAGATAGCGCTAGGTGTGGCAGCAGGCAGGGTCGAGTCGTTCCTCCCCCGGCCTGACGCTCTGGAGCTGGATTTTCCATACCACATAAAGACCGCTTCCCAGGCCCTTCCTCCTCTTCCCCAGTTCCTTGATTCCTTCTTCAGCTGTTGAGACTCTATCGTTCGATTCTATTCTAGTATAAGCATCTAACTTGCATCATGGCAGATCAGCCCGAAATCCCGCAGACTCCTTCTTGCACGACACCACAACTTCAGGACGCTCAATCTCCACAAGAGGACGAGACTGTTGCTTCCACTGTAACCCAAGACGATACTAAGACATCGTTAAAGAGCCCAACCCCGGATCAGTTGTGGACCACACCTCCTCAACAGGAAGCCGTCAATCTACCGTCGTTGACTTCTATACTAACTTCCAACATCTTACGGCCTGTCTATTGCCTACCTGTCCATCACCTGCCGCCGGCGGCGCCGACAATAATACCTCCTTCCGATCCGTATTACTCTTCCACATCGAGGACTGGAGTTTCCTACAAGGGATATACTGATCCAGTTTCCTACCAACTGAACTATTGGGAAGTAGACCGCTGGTGGAATTGGCCGATTCAAGACATGATGGAGAAACCAACAAACGAAACCTACGCGGAGTCTTCCCGCCCTACTGTCAATGGCAGGACATTGATCTACAAGCTGCATGTTATGCAACAACCGGAACGAGCTCGAGCTTGCGGGTCTGGTGCCAAATGTGAGAGCATTCCTCCCCTGCGAGCAACGCACTGCTGACTTTGACAGCCTCCGCCGATCGCCGTCCGGTTGACCCTCCTCCGGTTGTTAAGCTCCAGGTCTTTGAAAAGTTCGCCGACGGCCGATCTGTGGATATCACCCAGACCCACAATGCATCCTTTGTGATGTATGCATCCCTCTCGATGGCTCGCAGAATGGCTCAACCTCACCCTGGCAAAATACCTATGCCTCCAAATGTCGCGGTCCTTACAGGTCAACACGTTGCAGCGACAAATTATCTAGATCGTCCAGAGCCGGCTGGTTACTTCATCTTCCCAGATCTCTCCGTCCGCCATGAAGGCCACTATCGTCTCAGCTTCAATCTTTACGAGCAAGTCAAAGAGCCCGACGATGCAGATCCGGCTAGACCAATGCCGGCCAAATCGGAGCGTCTGGCATCATCCTCCGCCGCGCAGAAGCCAAGGGAATGGGATGGTCTGCAGCACCGTCTAGAAGTATGCACAGCCCCGTTCCAAGTCTACAGTGCGAAGAAATTCCCAGGCTTGTCTGAGAGCACCAACCTGAGCAAGAACTTGGCGGATCAGGGCTGCCGGGTCAGGATCAGGCGAGACGTTCGCATGAGGAAGCGAAAGGAGGGCAAGGACGAATACAGTGATGTACACGGCTACCCAATTCCAGCGGATGAATATGGACCCGGAACCCCAGCTGACCGCCATCGGTCTATGAGCATCCATTCCTACCACTCTGATCCCCGATCTGGCTACGAAATCCAGCCAGAGGTACAAGCTCCTCCCATGGGTCCACCTCCTATGGTAGCTGCATCCTACCAGTACCCACCTCAGTATCCTCATAGTCAGCCCATGCCAGCTCAATATCCTATCCCGCATAGCCGCCCGAGTCCCTTGGCTCCCCTTGCCACATCAACCGAAGCTTTGAGCCGTCGTTCCTCGGGTTCCCAACAATGCTGGCAAGCGCAACCCTCGCCGCGTGGCCTTCCTCCTCCAATCGAGGCTGAACCAAGTCCCATCCAAGAGACTCGTCCTCAACTTCCCCAACTGCAATCCCTCCTCCACAGCGAATCAAGGCCTCAGCAGGTAACCCAAGCCATCCCCGCAGACCAACCTTCCACACGGATATATGATCCAGTTCGAAAGCAGTACAATATGCCAGAGGTCAGCGCCAGCAAGCGAGCTCACTCTCCAACCTTCCCTAGTACTGTTTCATATAATCAACCGATGAAGGCCGGCATGCGCCCAGACGCAATACCTCAGGCCAACCAGGATGCGAACGGTACCAATCGCAAATACTGCACAGGACCGATTGCGGCAGATTCATCAACATACGACGAAAATGATGCCTATGACACAACTGACTTGAACAGTATAGCCATGGTCTACCGGAGAGCTGATGGAAAGGCTGCACAACGGGTTGTTCGTTCTCGTTCGCCTAAAAGGCTGTGACCTAAGCCTTCCTGATTCTGTCCACTCTCTCTCTGTTCCATGACTGTCTCCGACCCGAATATGCTTTTACGTCTTGAACGCGTCCGCCATTTACAAGACAAAGTGATTCCCATGGCACGACTGTGCAGAATTTACGGGTCTACGCGGAGGACGTTCCTGCTACACCATTTACTCTACGCCACGCTTTTTCCTTGACTTATGATTGATCGATTTTGACTCGTCTGTTGCCTACCTTTTAGGGTAGCGCCCGCCCATCAGTGGCACTTTGCTTCGACTACCATCACTCGTACGGGGGACTTGGGGCCTGACAACGGCACGAATGGATACCCATCTGGAGTTGAGGGTGTTAGGGCGTGGTGTGCTGGCTCGGGTATTGATTCAGGGAGCGGACGGCGGTGCGATGCTTGTCCTGGTCGGCGCATATATCGTTCCGCGAAACGTTGATGAGAGGAAGATCTTTACAAGATGAGATTGATACGTACTTGTTTTGGTTTTGTTGCGGGATGGGGGCTCGCGTCGTGATTAATCTATCTACCAAGCTACGTACGAAAAGAATACCGACGTGATCGTTTCATCCTGAGTTCTGCTGCCCTAATTCTCGTCCAACATCCCACCTAACTACCTTCCATCCCTCTTCTCTCCCTTCTAGCCCGCCCATATCAGCCCCCTACTAAGAACCCACACGCCCACCCCTGAACGTATCCCATCCCCAACCCCGGTGCAGTGAACGCCATTCCCCGCCCCCGGGGGGCCGTTTTTTGCTCTGCTTGCCCCATTCTACGATCGTGAAATCTGAATTTCATCCCTGGGTGCCCACCCTCACTTTCAACGGCTCTACTCCGGTATGTCCCGCGTCTGTTTGTCACGAATTCACGAACTCATTTACTCGCTCAGCTAGCTGGGCTGGTGTATCTAGGTAAGGTATATGACACCGTACTCTGGAACGAAACGAAACGAGTTGAGTCAGTTGAGTTTTTTGACGGGGCTGGTTTGTGGTATGATATGAGGTGGAATGAGAAGAGAAGAGAGTTTGCGTGTGAAGGCATAGGATGCTATGCTAGATCTCCATCTCCATCTACAGCTATATCTATATCTAAATATCTAATTGAGGGGACAATAGACCAGAATAGTATATACTCTACGACGAATAAGAGCAGAACATAATTTCCGGCAACACGATGGTCTATACGTATCGACACAAATAAAACAAAACATCCATCCGTACAGGATACGTAGGCAAGTCAAACAGGCGCCAGCAGATCAGAAAGTAAAGTCTGCGAAGAAGGAAAAAAAAAGAAAGGATAGGCGCGAGCAGGATCGGCGGGTGTGGCGCAATCCCATCCATCCCCTACGTACTTATTCTACCCAAGGCCACAGGCCCACGGGCATTTGGGGCATGCGATGCGATTCGGTTCGGTTATGTGCTACTTGCAGAGTGCAGCGATCAGCGCTCGTTTTCTGCTGTTATCTAATCCCCGGGGTAATAATAGAGATTAAATGATGTGAGTGGGCGCCCTATCGTTAACGGTGCGGCGATCGTCGTTTTTTTTCGAGGGTCGCACAGCAGAGGACGGCACAGACAGCCGGATGCCGAAGTTTAAAATTTATTTTTTTTGTAAACGGTGCAGATGTGTGGGTGTGGGTGTGTGTGGATGTGTTTTGAATGGTCAGCGTATACGTACAGACAGGGTAGGGCAGTCCCAAGGCAGGACGCGAGGTTTTTCAGAAGAAGGTCAGCAAAAAAAATTCGGTTTTGGGATTTGAGATTTTTGGGGGCCCCTTCTCCTGCACGGTGAGGATGAAGATTGGATTCCCATTCGCAAGACGGGTCGTAAGCAGCGTTGGAACCGTAGGATGGGGATAGAAATGGGACAAGGTTGATGACGGGCGGGAGAATCCGCCTGTCGAGCGGTGTTGGATCTATGGAGCTTGGGTGTTCGTCGGGCTGAGAGAAGCTTTCAAAAGGCGACCCATTCTGGCCTTCGCGGTGCCGGGTGGAGCAGTTGGTCGGGAGACTCGCCACTGGCATGGTGGAAATCAAGCACCGCCATCGCCAGCTGCAACACCGCAACCTCGAGTTTTCAGTTTTTCAATTTTTCAGCTTTCCTTCTGTGTTACATCGCCAATCCCCCATCACCACCCGGCCGTCGACCGACGATCTCCAAGCCCCGTCCTATTCTATTCCCAAAAGGGCTGTTCCTGCTTTCGCCCAATCACGCCGCGGCCCAAGGAATCCGCCGTGGGGCTGGCATCGTGGAAGTGTCTCTACCGGCGCGACGGTGCTGCAGTCGGTACCCCAGGCCGGGATGGCGGGTCTGGCCGGGGGTGCGTGAGGGTGTGCGGGTATGGTATCGTATGGAGCTGGATGGGGAGGTTTTCTGCCAATGGGGTTTTTGGGGACCAGGCTGGGTGGGAAGCTGGGGATGGATGGTGACTTTGGGGTCTCGTGATGGGGATTCTGAGGTTATCCATGGAGCGATGATTTCCTTTGCTAGGCGCATTTGGTTCCATAGCGGTTCCTCTTTCTTCCCCCGTCGATTTCGACCCTGTAGAGTCGTAAGATTCATCATACCTCGGTCGGCCCGATGAGGCGGCAGATGTCTAAGGCTGGTAAATTTGAGCTCGTTGGGGGCCAGAGGCCGCGAGTCAAGGGCTCGAATGGGGCCGATGGAATTGACTCGCCATGCCTTTTCACGGACTGCGGATCGCCTTTTCAGTTCAGTTGCGGCGTCAAAGGATTCGGGGTGGGGACGGACGAATTTGTGCGATACGAGTCTGGAAGAAGCGGTGAAAGTCCAAACAACAAACCGCGGTGACTATTCGTGGCGATATTTTCAGAACTCGTCTCTTCCGGTTTCCGCGAAAAAAGAATGGTGAACTTAATCCTCGAGCCCATAGCAACCGAATTAGAATACCAGAAACCCGAAAGGCAAAAGCTGGAACTTTCCCACTGACGCCGCGGCCTGAGCACTAGCACCGTCACATCTTCATCACGGAAACTTTTGACGATGCAAGATAGGCTCCCGTCGAGGCTATCTGGATGTCTTGCCCGGTGAGGATATGACTTTTTGTTGATCCTGATCCTAATCCATGTTTGACACTTGAATATCTTCAATTTCCCGCGATCGACGCTCCTCTCTCCGATGACCTGCCGCGTAATCGTACAAGCATTTTCTCCGTCCCGCCCATGCTTTCTTCTTCGGCGCGGAGAGCAGTCCCAAGCGGGCAGTTCGAAACCTTTTCCAAGCCGCTTCAAGCCCTAGAGTACCTGGACGAAGATGCGGCCCGGGGATTGTGATAGGGATCGACCCTGCCCGGACGGGAGCTTGCGAGATCGCCTCGCGGGCCGCTGTGGGGATGGCTTTGTGCCTGGCAGGCATCCTTACAGACAGCTTTTAGGCGAGGGTTTCGGGCGCTCCGGGGATGCACGGTTTGTCTCGACAGACCGGCAGCTTATGCTGTTTTGATGATCGGATAGTGTTGCCGGCATACCATTTTTCGATGTGATATTGCTCTGCTGGTAGGCAGAAGTTGCGCAGGTACATGGAGCGTTCCTGCATTTGTTTATGCGTGGCGAGAGTGACCGAGAACCGGCCGTATGTCTCTTCTCGCTTTGCCGTACAGGAGATTTTACTAGGGTTCTTGTCAAGCACAACTACGATTAAAGTTCTTGCTGGTGCTTGCTAGGACATCCGCAATTTCCACCGACTAACGAATGTCCTCATTGCGACATCATCAATTCCAACCCCGATAAACATCCAACGTGAGGGAACTCAGCCTCCGAACAGCTAGGAAAGGTAGCGCTCGGCTGATAGGCGACAATGAATGGTAGCCGTTGAACCTACCACCAAAATAGCGATAAAATGGGACTCCGGGCATCGAGATTCTTTAACCATCTCCCTAGTAGTCCTACCACTTCTTCTGGTACTTGGAGGTCAAATAAGCAGTACCTTCTGCATCCTCTTCAAGATAGCCATTTCCTTTCACTTGGCAATCCCTTCTATCACCCAATTTTGGCAGTTCCAACCATGAGCCCTGCTCATGGGGAGACTTTCGAAGACTTTCGGAGTTTCTAGCCAATAGTCTGCCTCGATCCTGCCGATCTTAACCAATTTTGTTAAGCTTCTAGACTTCTCCAAGTCAACAGGTCGCGTATGCTAGGTGAACTTTCCTCCCGTAATGCCTAGAGCCTCGAAGACCGTCTCATCACCGCTATCGTCTTTCACTGTAAAGCATTAGTGCGGGACATCATGTTCTCCTTTCTAGTATATCGCAATGAGCAGCTCGGCCATGGTCAACCACAATGATTGTCGAAGCAAGCAGGTCGAAGAGGCGGTATTCGCAAGAAATCTAAAAGGTCAGCGATCTGATGGCTTGCGCGGCAGTCTGTCTGCTTACATCGTATATCAATGCACGTATATAATACACAACTTGAACTCTCCCCCGAGTTCTAGAATGGCTCTGTCAAACAAGAAGGGCGAATTTCAGGCACGGGTCTGAGGAGTATTTGTACCCATGAGGCAGGGAATTCTTGGGCCTCCGGCACTATCCCAAAGTCTGGCTTGAGGGTCATTGATTCGTCATTCTCGCCACAAATGCACTTTCGCTCACAGCTCCCAATACGATTTGTGTTCGAGCGCTTTACGAAACAACCACGGACGATAGGCGGCACAGTTTTGGATGCCATTTTTCAGGGCGCAGTCATAGTTCAGAACCGTAGGTGCTTTGTTCTATGACTCGAAAGCATCAGAGAAGATCAAAGCGTTGATGTGCCGTAACATGCTGCTAACATGTTGCTGATGTACCACTGATACGCCGCAGATGTGCCGTACAATAGCGTGTCGTGATTCAATCCATACCCCTGTTGAGAAGCGACTACTGCGACATTGTAAGGACTGCCTCAAATGAAGTCTTAAACACGACGCTGAACCACTCAATGGGGGCTGTATCGGTAAGCGCTCGGGACAAGCGAAAGAGGGACGCGAGGTATTGGTGTCGCTGAGAAAGCCCCAATCGTAGCCATCTTTCTATGGACGTAGGCTAAGTAGGCATAGAATAAATAGAATGAAGGTTTCGTCTGCTGATGTAGTTGGAGCGGCAACGTTAGCTTACCATCCGATCAAGCACTAGATCTCTTGCATAGTCCTCTGCGTATTTGCCAATTCCGTCCTCTGGCAGAAATTCATGCCAATCCGGAGCGTCCTCGTTAAAACCAGTTTGAAGAGCCTTGATGTACCCCCAGTACTCTGGATAGCCACCTCCAGATTCCCAATCAACGATGCCCGTGATTGCTAAATCATCTTTGTCGTGAACAAGAATGTTTCGTGGGTGCAGGTCTCCATGTGTCATGACAATGCGATGGCCGATGCGAAAGAGTGACCGAAGTAGCTCCAACTGCCCGATATTGGCGTGATGATCACTCAACAAAAAGTCACTGAAGTCCCGCTCGGTTTTGACGATGGAAGAACTTTCTCGAGTCCAACGCCGCGAATCTTTGCAGCGAAGTGGATCGCCGGCTCCAAGATAGCCATCTTTCGAGGGAAGAGGCGAGCGTCTAAGGTCGGAAAAGATAGCATTCAATTGTTGCTGAACTTTCGCTTTTTGTTCGGATGTAAGCTCCTTCCAGACACTTTCAAGGGATATGCCTGGTATAAAGGACATAAACGAATAAAAACGATTTTTGCTCTGAATTATTCCGAGGGGCTCGGGAACTAGGGTTCCGCAAATGGAATCATAGGCTCTTAGGTGTTCGAGGTTCATTTGATCCGTTGTGCCGTCAGATTTACTAATCTTGACAACAATGTCTGGCGTAATTTTCACTACAGCTTTGGACCATAACTGATGAATCTATTCGCCTTTTTCCAACAATTCATAGAGCGTGGTACGTGAAGGCCCTTGGGGAGATCTTTGATGGTCATCCTTCAAGTCGGGGGAAAGCTCATGGAGAAGGTTTTCAAGCCTTGGCGAAAGGGGGTAGCAAACTGTCAAAGTTGCATCGACAGGTAGGAATAATTTCCATCGAATTGTAGCTTCAGAATCAGGCGGCCCTTCTTTGTCAGTAGCACTCTAGTGATGTAGGATTTGACGCCTCTACCTGGGGGTTTGGGCTTTTTTGACACCTTGTCGCACTCTGCTTTGTATCGGCGAATTTGCTCTCGTAGGTGCGGCCATAGATCAATTGCTAGGCTATCCCTCGTGATTGTCTCGAGATTTTCGAGCGTCACGCGGTTGAGCTTCGTTAAGAATTCTTGTCTTTCAGCGTCATTCACATCTTCCTCAGCAGCCATCGCTGCCTTATGCTAGACGCTGCCCTCCACAGCTATGTTTCTTAACGTCTCATCTACTTTGCTCCGACCATTGATAAATTGAACAAGTAAAGGTAACAACGATGTATCGTCCGCCAGGTCCGCACCAAGCAACTTAGCCGAGGTTATGCCATTGAATGTCCATACCCTAAGTATTATAAAGCCGTATGGTACTCTGCTATTCCCGCGAGAATTATACATATGTCGAGAAATTAGGCAAGGTCAAGACGTGTTGTACGGCTCTATGCGCCATCCTGACGCTTAGAGATATCATGCGCCTTGTAGATATTAGGTTTGTTATTGCCACACACGATATTACGAAGAGGCTCTGTCCACAAGGGATGTGGGGGCATCTCCAGATTCTAAGCCTCTTCATCATGTACTTACCTATCTGAGCTAATAACAAGATTCATAACAATATGCCGTTCCATTGTAGCACGAGCGACCTCTCAAACCCGAGGATCAACGCTTCAATTAGTTTGACTGTCTGCCCTGCGCTCAAACGACGAGGAAAGCATGCATTCCGAGGCGGGGCAAAAGCGATGGTAGCCAGAAGCGCCTCGTGAATCAATTCCCCAATAGACATGACTTTGACTACTGATGCGGCACCAACTAGTTCCCGCGTCGATGTTGACAATGTAAGGTAGATTTCAGCCTTTCAACGTGCACAAATTAGGACTACAGTAAACCCTCGATACAAGCCACCGATCGCGTATAGTTCAAAGTCTTAGGGAGCTACAAAAATCGCTCTTGAATCTCATCGATTTCTCTTATCTCTAAATATGACGCTGGAGGTCATCGAGTGGTTTTGACCAAATCTGACGTCTGTGAAAAAGGAGAATCTCCCTTGGAAGCTGTTGCTTATATCGAGGGTTTACTATACTTGCCTACGAGGGCGACACGTCCGCTTGTCTCTAAAGGTCGCGAACAACAGCCTGGCAAGGCTCGCCTCTCCGTTTTGTGTGTTCTAGTCTTTGATTACAAGTATCTGGTACATCCGTCAGAAACTATCGATCTCATACTTTTCAGGCAGGTCTTGCAGTATCTTCCTGAAAGTCAGTCGAGAGCCCTTTTCCTAAGGTTAATTGGACCCACCTAATTCAGAAACTTGCATTAGGATGTCTGGAATCGAGATTCTGGGTTTACTAGCGGCCCTCGTCCAATTATCTGAGGTCTCTGAGAAGTTACTTCAAGTCATACGATCCTGCCGCGAGATTAGCGATGAGTACGATAAATTCACACGAGATGCAGAGAATTTGAAAAGGACATTAGCCCGTACGCATGGTGCATCGACTGGAGCACTATCAGAGGCGTCTCAAGTAGAGCAGGCTCTGCCACAGATCTTCCGGGTTTTGGAGCTGGAGCACGTCGTCACTTATGCGCCCCAAAAATGTCGCGACCTCGACACGCAATTAACCATGTGTGCAGAGAGAATGAAGACAAGATTAGTGCGCCTCCATCGGTCCGTCGACGAAGGAGACAAAGAGATCATCGATGTCGCGGAAGAAGCGGACAGCCTTGCGGAAGAATTGCTTGCAACGATCAGACAAACGAAATTGGGACAGCCGAATCTATCCCGGATGACGCGCTTTAGAGTTACTCTCGGCGCTCTATGGAATCAGTCAAAAGTCGAAGCCATGGCACAGCGGCTTGACAGGGTCCAGCGACGGCTCAATCTAGAAGTTTGTGTGAACTTACGGTAAGACCTCTAGGGACTGAATACTTACATGACTTCACCTCTAATGACCTTGGGAAATCTCAGATCCCGCATCGACATGCTCGCCGTCGAACAGTCTACGGAATTCCACAAACTAACCATAACAGAGAAGCAGAACATGCAATCCCTCCTCTCCGCACTCAAACACAACGAAGACCTCTTCAGCGCCTCTCTAAAGTCGCAGACTGTGCAGCTCTTCGAGCACCAAGCTGCGATGCAGCACACCATTATCTCCACCATCGAGCAACAGAGCGCCCTCATCGGCGAGCAGATCCGTGCCGCTGTCCCGTCCCGCAAGGCAGATGGGCCGCGCTCTGCGGCCGAAGCCAGCGAAGGGCAGTCGCGGCTCGAAGGGCTGATGCTGGAGAAGATTGAGGAGCTGAACGAGACGGTGCACAGGCTGCAGATGACGCAAGGGGATGCGGAAAGAAAGGCGCTGATGGTGCAGGCGGGCTCTTTATTTGTGGTGATCATGTGCTTGTTTGTGTGTTGGCAGCAGGCGTTGACCGCCGGGCCGAGATTTGCGAGGTTGGAATACGGGGTTGCTGGTGGAACGTGTCGGATGTCGACGACGGCGTGTGAAGGCCAGGTGGTCGCCGTCGGCGGGCGGGGAAATTATGTGGCATGAAGGGCAGTACGCATACGGCAGCCGATAGCTAGCAAGGAGCCAGCTAAAGAATTTAAAAAAATTTTCTGACATATAATGCGACGATATTTAAATATATATGAGAAAGTAAACCTTCCATCATACAAACAACTAAAACCCTACCCCCGATAAATGCAAGTCGCTAACCCACATACATCCTCCCTCTTATATCTCGTCAATTTACAACCTCCCCACCAAATCCCTCGCATGCTTCCTCACCATGTTCCCAACCATCCTCTTGACCTCCCTTTTCTCCGCGGCGCCCCCGCTGTTGCTCCCCTCAAACAGCGCCGTCAGAATCTGCTTCAGCAGATCCAGCAGTTGCGCCATCGTCATCCCCTCCGTACTAATTGTCTGGCCGTTGCCAGTCGTTGCAGTGGCCACTGGTGCGGCGGAAGAGAGGATGCTGGAGGGCAGGGCGGAGATGGCGCTGACAACGGGGGCGATGGCGGATGAGGCCACAGAGGAAGCGGAGGCGGTAACAGAGGGGGAGGGTTCGGATGAGGCGTCGGAAGAAGAGGCGACGGCCGCGGCGGAGGAAACAGATGAGGAAGCCACAATCGAGGCGGATGAGGTAGCAGCGACAGCAGACGAAGATGAAACGACACCGGAAGGTGTGGTACCGGTTGGCACGGCCACACCCGAAGCAGAAGAGCTACCGCCGGTGCTACCACCGCTAGCTGGTGCGCCGCCCGAGATGACATTGGGTCCTGGAATCGCGTACGAGTTGAAGGTCGTATACAGGTTGAAGTTGATGCCTGGATCGTTCTCGGTATAGAGCTTCGTTGCCGGCTCGCCGGTCGGATTCTCGGTCCCAGATCCAGTGACCTGGAGGTTGATGCATTGTGGATAGTTCTGCGCGCCGTCGGCGTTACCGGCGGAGTGGAGGGCGATAATCTCATGGCGAAGGACGTAGTTACCTGGTGCGATGTTGGATGGGATGGTCACGTCCCAGCTGAGATTGTTTGAGATAAGGTTATCGCTGGCCCAGACACCGGTGTTGGAGCCGGAGATCAGACCCTGGGCGTCGATCTTGAAGAAGTTCAGAGAGCTGCCGTCCGTGAGAGACTCGCATTCTCCCTCGCATTTGGCCATGTAGTCAAGAACGGGGCCATGGTGCGATGCGGGCCAGGTGTTCCAGATGAGGGTGACTTTGTCACCCGCGGCAACTTGGGCGTGGGTTAGACCGGGCTTGCCAGCCTTGTGGCAGGCGATGTCGGTAGTTCCGTAGGCACTAGGAGCAACGAATCCAAGATCGGTGGCGTTGTTGAACCAAGCAATGGAGCTGGGGGGAGGATTTTGGTATTCCCAAGCGGCAGGGTTGATACCTTGGTAACTGCGGAACGCTGTCAGTAGTGATCGTAAGAGTGAAGGGATCATTCACGTCTGGCCACCGACAACAATGCTAGAAACATAGCCGTGAGCTGCGACTTGGGCAGCAGAAACGAGGAAAAGCGCAGCACCGGTAAGCGGGGACTTGGTGAAAACCATGACTGCCTGGATAATGGAAGCGAAATGGGTGACGGTGACTAAAATGGAAGGAATTGTTTGTCAAGAGAATGCAAAGAAACGAACCAGCTTCAATCAATGAAGAATGCTCTAAAGAGAGAGAATGATTGAAGTTCTGAACGAGAGACTGGGAACGAAGGGCACAACTGTGGTGATGAAACGGAAAAGTTTAACTTGTACTGAGCCTTTGTGTTTATACTGAACATTGTCGTTGGCGGCATAGAAGCATGAGTACTGACTAGCATGGCCGGATTGCCGTAGGAGATTGTCACACGTTTCATCAATCTACATTAATTGACGAAGAAGAGGTATCCGGCAGGTCGTTGCCTAGCGAGGCAGGAAGAGAGGGTCGAGGTAGGCCAAGCGTTCAATTCATGACGGGGGAAACGTGATGCTGGGCCAATCAATGCAATGGGTCTATCTTCTTCGGCCCCTAAGGCAAGGATAAATGAAACGAGATCTCGCTATTCGGCGTCTCTCATAACCGTTCATATGAACGATGGACCGTGGGTGGGGGAGGCTAAGAACGATGTGACAGGAACTTGGGTAGTGTCATGGTCGAGGCTCGAAGAAAATAAGGCGTTGAAACCTTTCGGATGGCGTATTTGGTGATGTGTGAGAGTGGGAGGGGAAATGACTGTCGATGTTTCGTTTCTTTTAAATGGAGGGCCAAGGCGCTTACGGTAAGCCGAGCCTGTCGGAGAATTTGCCGAGCCGAATCTTGGCATCCGCTGTTTGATGTTTGGAGCGCTAAACCAAATCTGGACCGGGGCGCAGGAGATTGCACTCGCCGGGAATACAGAAGCAGGAATATCGGGACCCTACCAGTTCTTTGGATCTTCATCTTTCGAAAGTGGTTGAGACACGTGGGCTAAGCCTTTATGCAATGCAAACCATGGCAACAAAATATGTGCTCGTTGCTCTTGCAAATGCTTTGCAGCCTGTTCATGTGGTATGGCAGTCGAACTAGGTTTGGGTGCTTAGGCATCCTGAGTCAACGCAAACAAATCTGGACACCACAACGATGAGTCAGGACATCCCGATGCCACATATCCAGTAGCTCCCAAGCGGTGGGAGGTATTCCATGGTTATCACTGCCTGCCTCCGCCACCACCTCCTCCAGCCTTACCCTTCTTTTTTGTCTTGTCCACCACCTCAATCCACTTGCTCTGCACGCCTCTCCTTCCTAGCTCCTTCTCGATCGTGGCTCGCTGGTCGCCCTGGACCAGTACCTCGAGCATTCCTGGCTTCCCTCCGACCAACTGACCTACGCTCGTACTACTCGCACACTTCTTTTGTAACTCCGCCGCGAGTAGCTCCGGGCTGACGCCGAACACTTCCACATTTCCAACCTTTGAGACTGTCTTGGTGCCTGTTCGCTTTTCGACGATGACCGACACCTTTGGTGTAGAGCCAGACTTTGGTTTGGGAAGGTTGGGTGTGCCTACGTCCCAATTCTGGTTATCTCGGAGAAGAACCCAGTACGGAGCGCAAAGGTTGTGATCGTCGATGAGGCGTCTATGTAGAGCTTCTCTTGTAACCTCTCCTGCTGCTAAAACCTTTGTATCGGCAGCGCCATGAGAGCCATCGAACACATTGTTGGATAGGAATGGATCCAGCTTGATAAAACGGGACGCCGAAGTATCCTTGGTAAGATCTGGGTGGTTTTGAATGTACGTATGACACCAGGATGAGATCTGAGATTGTGTGTAGTAGTCGGTCTTGGAAGGTAGGATGTCGGGGACGAGCTTGGATGATGGACGGTACAGCTGCTGCAAAGATATTGATTGCCCTATTGACGGATCGGCTTCAGGCTGGGTCGATGGAGCCTTCCCTCCACCTCCATCTGTCTTGGTTTTAGGGAGCTTGTATGGTGTGAACTCTTCCACCTGCCGATCGTCAAAGTCCACGTCCAGAATGACTGTCTCATTCCGATCCCGATCTTTAGACTTGACCAGTAATTCCTTGTCGAGGTGCTTGATAAACTTCTTCGTAGTCTTCCAAGTCGTCTTCTTGATGGTGTAATATTGTGTGTGATCAGCGGTAAATATCGGTAAGTGTGGCTGGATCATTTGTGAAATGAGAAATGATGGCTGGATAGGGAACTCGATACCGTAATGAGGAGGGTTGCCTTTCTGTTTCGCATTGTAGATGGCATACAGGAAAGCATTGTGAAATGCTCGGTCTATGTCTTGTGTCGTCGGTTCTCTTTGCTCAGCCTCTTGGCCAACATCTTGTGCCAATTCGCCATTGGGTTGGCCGGTGCCTTCTAAAGAGGCTCCTCCGTCTTCGCCGTCATCGTCATCGTCATCTTCTTCGATGGACAGGCTCTTGACACCATGCTCAATGCCTTTACTCTGCCACCCATCGATGTCTAAAGGCGCTCGGCGACCTCCGGTGCCGGTCTGACCCCATGCCCAAATCTCATCGCCTTCCCATTGCACACCACTAACGGCACGGCCTTTCGCGCCTTGAACCTGCTGTAGCTGACTCACGTCAATCTCGCAAATGCCAACGAACTTCGGCACGGTAGGCTTCTCAGCACTAGCGACAGCCACGATCGCATTCTTTGTTGCGCGTTCCGGAAACGGAGGGCCTCCTACCAGACCTGGCGTCATAAGGTCAGCCCCCGTCTGCAGCTTCTCTACCACAAACCCTGCAGCATGCAGCAATGGAACCAGTCTTGCATTGTGCCATAACGTATAGACTGTTGGGTACAGCCGTGGCGTATTCTGCCCTATCTGAATCCATAGTATCCTCTCTTCCTGACCCGCGTGTGAGCCGACATAGACGGTGCCCGAGACTAATTTGGCATCAGGGCCTGAATGGGTTGTAAATCGCGCAGACTGGCAGTTCTCCGGCAAAAGTGAAGCCCGGACGGACGTCAACGTAGGCACTACCGGGGGCTCTTTATCCGGGCCGCTACTATTCGAATCCGTCTGGGTTGCAGCCTCAGCTGAGAGTGGAGGTGGGGGCACGACAACGTGGAAGTCAGCTATAATTTGGTCGGCGAGCTTTCGACGGTCAGATGAGCGTAAAGGGGAGAGGTTTTTGATCTAATTTGGCAGCGAGGTCAGCCATGATGCATTATTTTGGAACACAGCGTGCATTTGAGGGTTTGTCCTACTTGCGGCTTTTTCTTAAACATTGGCGGGGTGCTCTCGTGAGAACTCTGATCTGTAATTATGGAGCTATAGAGTAGATGATTGAGGGAATGAAAGACGAACGAAGGACGAACGGCAATTCTATGAATAAAGCGTAATATGAATATGGCCAGTCAAAGATGTGGTGCAGGATTTGGTTCCTTCAACGCTGTGTGAGGGCGACAGCTTGTGTGGGGAAGTCCCTTGGTGTCGACGTCACCCAGCAGAGTTCAAAGATGGAAAAATGGCCACAGGTTTTTGTCGTCATCATCATCTTAGTTGGACTTTCGCTCCATTCTCGTCGATACATGACAATGTTTCGACTTCTGCTGGTATCAAAACAATGCGAAATGCGAGAGTCATAATTCTTAGCTGCGTCCTACCCTACTTGCCAAAACTTCTGGTGACAAGAGGAGTCGTCGTAGTAATTCGTCAATGGTCTGATGCACAGGTCTTTCAAAACCAACATGGCTGGAGTCGTGACTACCTCACTCTTAGGCTAATTGCTAATTTGACAATCAGCACGGTTTTTGGTAATTATTGCTGAAAGTATTTCACTTATTTTTAAACATCTCCGGTGTTGAAGACTTCATTCCGGAGGCATACTCGATATGATTAATTCGCCTGTTTCGCCCACCCACCATTCCAGCTAGAGTTATGAGAGGGCGCGTATCCTAGGAGTAGCATAATTTAACTGAAAATACTCTAAGTCAACTCGTGCATGGATACGTTTAGAAGGATTTCGTCTGTCAACTCTTTTCCATCCGTCTCCTGAAAAGCAATGAAATCACGAGCTGTTCTGGGTAAATTTGTTCAAGGCACACTCGTGTATGCAGCTCACAAGGCACAGAGCGATGGGAGGACAAGAGCAAGGAAAAGCGACGAGCGAAAGCCTAACATAGAAGACCCTTTCCCATGCGATAAGCCGCCGTCTCCTACAAGTCGACTGCGGCTTGCCTGTATCCTAGTTTAACCTTGCGAGGTAAGACAAATTTCCATCAGCAACGATGCTTCGATAATGAACAAGCCATAGACCCCGGACCTGATGAATCATTTCGGCTGGTGCCTAGCAAGCACGCAGTATCTGATCAGCTCGATTGCGGTGATAAGGGCCACTCTCCGGCGCCAGCCGATGCATACACGAGCGCGTATTTTCTCAGGCCTTAGATCTAGCTTTGTCAGCACGGCTGTCTAGATTTGATAGCGTTCCTTCAGCACGACCACAGCGACTGACCAAAAGCATAGCCTGCGGTAGTTGTACTCTATAGCGTTAGGTTTTACGAGTTGGCGGTTCATGCTGGTTGCGTTGCGAAGCCTTTCGTCAACAGAGTATCCCTACCTCGATGGCGGGAAATTTACCAAATGGAGTAAAAAGTATCGATCTTGCATAATGGGATGTTGGCGTCATCCTGGGAAACACATGGATGATGAGGCTGTGCGCCGCCTAGCTTCAGGGCACGTCTGTGAGGTCCTTCAATAAGCACTGAAGGCAGGCGGCTGAGAAGACTCAGTGTGACAAATCTCATTATGCGAGAATGTCCTTTTGTACCGTGAGATAGTACCTTGTGGGAGATTGCCATATATCAGTTGGAGCAGCAATAGACTATCTGTTGTTCTATGCTTGAAAATGATCATGGAGGGGTTCTGGTGATTTAGTTGCGGATCTCCTTCTTCGATAGAAGGGAAGGGGCCGCGTCGATGATTGGTAGAGAACTCGTATATTGTAGCCTCTCGGGGGCAGTCTGTGCGTTTAAAGCATAGGTTTATACGACGGCGTGACGATTGTCAGATTCGTGGCAAGCGCATAGCCCTACTAGTTAATGCGGCCGCATGCTAGGAATACGCCTTCAGACGATGGCCGTTGTCTCGTGGCAATAGCATGTGGGTCGGGGGCGAATTTGGAAGATTATGAAACACAGCAGAACGTTATGGGACGTTATAGAAGGAAAAGACGGGGCGGTTTGGGTATCGTGGAAAGACTGCCAAGTTTGACGTTGGAGCATGTTATAGGGCTATTAAATCTAACCTTCTCCCCGTTCTGGTTATTGCGGTTGCCGAAACTGGGGATCGGTGGAGCGCTGACAGGTAGGATGGACTTTTTTAGGGCAGACTGCAGAGGGCCCCCAACGGTGAGGGCAGGGAGACCAAACTTGATCTTGGTGGGGATCACAGCGTGATGACAGATGGAGCTTGGTAATTGTCGCAAACAATAATGGCTCATAGTACAATTTGGTATAGTTCGGGTGAACGTTGTCCGTAGCATGGGTACAGGTCGGGGACACGGCTTCCACGGTTCTCGGGGCCCCTTAAAGATAAACGCAATTATTGGTTGTATTTTGAAGCATACGGGTCCGCTATCTCCTTGTGCCCTGGTATATTCCATTACCGGGAAGGAAGAAAAAAAGTTCCTTAATGGTCGGGAGTGGAGATGCTTGCCTAGGGGAGAAGAGACAAGAGTCAGACCCTCACACAGAGGGCACTGTCACAAGGATGATTCGCCTGACCGGTGTGACAGAAGCCTGTCTTTTCAACGGAGGTCAAGCGGTCGGCCCCCAAACCATCAAAAGCCTTTAGCTCCACCAAGCTAAAATTGTTGTCTGGCGGGTCTGAGGAATGATGAGGTGTGTCAGTCGTGTGTCCTTGTGGCGAAGTAGTCTGCCATTAGGCTCCAGCGCCGATTGGTCTTTTGGCGAATTCTGAGAAGGCACATTTTGGTCTCGAGGCAAACCCAACCAAGCATTTCAGAAGTTCGTTTCCCTTTGAGATTGAGCTGCGCTTTTAGATACCTAAAAAGAGCGGAATAGGAGTCTTGGCCCCACAGTCAGGAACCAAGAGTCCGGTTGCTTGTATGCAAAACTCTTCTCACCTTCTGCCGGCGCAAATCTTACCTAAAATGGCAGAGATTTGCTTCGATTTTACTGGTCAATAGTCCTTGGCTGTTTTGGTCAGTGAATGGGTCTCGTTGGGATTAGGTACAATCGCCGGATTTGGCCCCAGACGAACCCTTTTAAGCAATTGCCCTTCATAATTTATGACTGTGGTCATTAGAGAATTGCCGACACCCGTACCCTCTCGGAAGGACAGCTTGAAGTTTGAGGGATACAATGACTACTAGGTAGGGCATTAACGAACTTTCAGGGGAAGATTGCTGTTATCAATAGCTTTCTGCTCTACTCCCTAGCAAAGAGTAAAGAGCTGCTTGCGAAATCTCGATAACTTTCAGGTAAAGAAGACAACATTGGTCTTTAGACTCCTTACAGCAGGTATTCTCTATGTGAGGAATTTGGAGGTTTTCACAATCCTCATGCTCTAAGACGTATATTATTGTATAGTAGACCAAGTAGTCCGGCCATTATAGATTGTGATTCGGTTCAGAGCACCGATCACACGTGCTATGCATGCCCTCGCCCTCAATGCGTCTGTTATTGTACAGCGATATCAATACATTTTCAACACATTCAACGACTCTTGCTATAGTGTCAGAGGGGGAATCTAAATAGTACAACTGATGTTCCGTTTTATCATACAAAACATCATTTGAAACCGGCCGTAGAAGCGAGTCATACATAGAAGTGGGTATGAGTATGGGAGGACGGTCGGAATCGTTGGATGTGGAATGATGTGTTGCAGAAAGTATCTTAGAATGAGAGAGTGCTTTGGTATTTGAACAGGCCGATGGCTTCATTCACGGCGTTATGGCTTCCTGGTTCGAATGGAGAGACTCGTAATCTTTGACTTTCGGGTTCCATGGATCTGCTCCTGAGAAATGGTTTTGTGCTAGGAGTCTTGGTTGGGTCTTGGGTACGCAGAGGTAACGACGCAGATCTTGACTGTGGAAGAGGTGGTCGGATACACCGGATATTGTCGGAACACTGGCAAGCCTCGATTGAATGTTCCACGAGACCTTGGTATGCGAATGTTCTTAAAACTCCGTCTTGCTCGAACACCGGCTCCATATTCAGCTTATGATGAAAGCGAGATCTCCATAAACACCGTTCCTCTTCGATGTTTATGTAAGGATATCTGCGGTAGCGCAATATTGCTTCATCATCAATGATCTTAGCTGACTCAATTTGTATTCGCTGACATTCCGGTATGTCATCTGCTGTCCTGATCTCATGAATGCCACGCTCTTCGATCTCGATCATCCATTTTGCCAGGGCACCTGCTGTGCATGAGTCCCAGTGTCCTTCTCGCCTGTTGAATCTGTGTAGTATACACAACGCACTGCGACGCATGTGAGGCTCGCGTACACGTGTAGCTATAAAGAAAAAGAGTGGTATGCGACCGATTGTGAGAGGCATGCTGGAGTTGCGCTCTGGATCCTCCATCGGGCTAAGAGATGAATTTGCTGCCCGTTGGGCAATCAATGCAAACGTCTTTTGGAAAGCGTCAAAGTCATCTTCTTGTGAATGTGAGACTTTGAGAAGGATCGAAGCGACAAGATGATATGTTCCCAAAAGCGCACAGGCGTTCGCCATCGCCGGCGGGAGAATTTCAAGCCTTGCCATTGTTTGCTGTAGAAGAAACGGGAACGCGAAAAATCCTCGAATATCTGGGGTTTGGGCCGCCTCCTCACTCCTTATCGTCTTCTGCACTGCCGCCCAATCCGCGGTGAAGTCAAGATTTTGCAGCACTTGATCCATGTATAAATGTGCCTGAGAAGGATTGTCGAAAAATTCAGTTTCGGCTGGTCGACGCACTTCGTAGGATTCAAGGCCGTACGTAGGGTCGAAGCCTCGAAATATCGGAATAATGGAATCTTTCATCAACCCAGGGATGATCTCCCCCCCATGCGTCTTCTTCCAGGTGTCAATGATACTTGAGCCACTAATTCGATGTTGATGCTCAGCTATGGCGTTCCCACGGTACTTTTCAATCACTAGGCACAGCATACAGCACAGAACGACAACATCCAGACTTGCCGATTGCGAGCCTGCATATTCTCTGAGCATAGCAATTGCAATGACATAGTGACGATTGGCGGCATCCCTGTACCTGCCAAGGTCTGTCATGTCACCTGTTTTAAATCTGAAAATACTGTCTGCTTGGCTGATTAAGCCAAGCGCAGTGACACAATGAGCGACAACAGGGAAAGAATTGGCCATGAGAGGAACTGAATCGGTCCAGAAGTTGTAGTAACTAGGTCCATGTGTTCCGCCAATGGTGCCTAGATTCCCATGTTAGCCAGCTATTTGGAATGCTGGAGATTGCCCATTTTCCTACATTCTCGTAATGAAGGTGCTGCACAATCTAGATAGGAGTCGATAGCTTTTCTTTCATTCCAGCCATGAAAGAGGCCGAAAGCCACAGGAGCTGGGCTTTTGGGTCTTGAGACAATCATTCGGCCTTCATGCTTGGATTGTACGTCCTGGTTAGACGAATGATGCTGGACAAGCGCAAGCCTCGGTGAGCAATAGGTCCGATACCTGGAGTTGCGCAAGAAACTCACATCATAGCCTGCACACTTCCGACCAGTCCCTATGCATCGCGTGCAGAATGGCTTCGTCTCATCACATTTGACCTTTCGGGCCCTATTCGACGCTGTTAGCGTGGAAGAGATAAATACCAGTATCGCCACTTACTTGCAGACTATACAGCCAGTCCTGACCTTTGGATGATAGTCTTTTATCTTGCCATAGCCTAGAGGTCCAGTCAGATGATAGTTGGTGACGAAATCGCGGAGTGTCAAAAGCCATAGGTGTGGAACTGGAGAAACTATTAGCATTGAGCGTACCTTGTCTGCCTCTGATCCTGTTCCTCCGACTCGTCTGCGCTTGACCCATTTTTGTCGGCCGTTCCGACGAGCTTTGGTGAGTAATTGACATCTTCTAGTCCATTCGACGTAGGCAACAACGGTGAGATCAACAAATTCGTTTTATATCGCATGATAGTGATATTGACCCCGAGGCTCGGTGCCGAGGAAGACATCTCGAAAAGATCTGTATCTAATCTGGTAAGGCTGGGCGGCCAGTCGGTTGGGATGGCGAAAGCCAACGAACGGGGAGCGGGCGTGTGGGACAAGGCGACTACGGCTGGAAGAGAGCAACGGTCTGGCAGGGGTGTGGACACAAGTTAGAACGTAACTTAAGCTTAAAGCTGTCATGACGCTGATTCATGTGGTCTCAGGAAAGAGTATAGCGCTGACAGAGGCTCTCTCAAAAGTCCATTGCCTGGAGCGAGCGGCCCAATAGTGAGAGCTTTTGACGACCAGGGCCAGGGGTAAAGAGCAGCAGTCTTGGCAGCGCCGACGTACCAGCGTCCTGACTTTGAAATGACAGTCTTTACTTCAGCACCAGCCTTGGCCTGTCAAAAGCGTCATGCCCGTTAGGGCTACCTCAGACGCTCATGTACGAGCACTTGCTGGGGGCTCGTCATAGTGTCTCTCGTTCGCTAGTTTGGCGAGCGGCTGCCTTCGGGCCGCAGTCTGCCTGCTAGCTGCTACCTTATTGCTCTTCAAATAGAGCATCAACTATACATCTCCCCTCTAGCTGCTTGGGAGAGTTCTTTGGCCGCCTGGCGGTCTTCCGCCCCACAAGGTCGCCATGTTGCCCGCCTTTGTATTGCTTGGGTATAGCGTGGCTTCCATCCAACCCAAACAGCACTGACCTTCTCTTCTATCGGTTTCATATCACGAGCGATCCAATGGACCTCACAAGCATTCTTCCTGCCTTCCCCACAAAGCTCTATCTCCATCTGCTGCCTTCTCTAGACCGCCATCATATTACCACCGCTGACCTTGTGTCCCTGGACGCCATCGACTTGGCGAAGAGAGCGCAGCTGCCAGTCCTCGATTTACGCCGGCTCTGTAATCATGTCGTAGGTACCTTGCACGAGGATCTTGGTCTCAAAGAAAGCAGTTTGAAATCTTCGGAAAACATTTCGTCACCTACTCAAAAGAGCCAACATACTCCGCCGCAGGAAACGGAATCGAAGCCGCTAGCATCAATTGAAACATTGGATCCCGGTCTTAATACGATCCTTCACGGTGGTTTCCCCTTAGGTCATGTGACAGAATTGACCGGAGAAAGGTATGTCCTTAGAGTTGTCTCTGCCGCTGTCTGCCTTGGGCACTGCCTCGTTAGTCTTGTTATCTGATACTGTCCCAGCGGTGCTGGTAAAAGCCAAATCCTTCTCACTCTTCTCCTTTCCGTTCAGCTTCTAGTCTCCCAAGGAGCAAAGAGACAAGCCATCTATGTCAGTACGGAAGGTACTATTGCCACTTCACGTCTAGAGCAGATTCTACAAGGGCATCCCATTCTATCGACATTACCTTCTGCTTCCAAACCATCACTAAGCAGTGTCCACGTTGTGCATGCTAAAGACCTCGAGACCCAAGATCATATTCTTCAGTACGGTCTTACACCTGCAGTTAGGAAGTTCAACGCTAGTCTGGTAGTGATTGATTCTATTGCTGCTAATTATCGGTCCGAGCAGGCCCCCTCAGCAGCAAAGAATCTCGCGCACAGGCAAAGACAGCTTGCCGAACTCGGCCAAACCCTTCGCAGAATTGCCATAGACGAAAACGTTGCTGTTGTGGTGGCTAACCAGGTGTCTGATAGACTGGAGCACGTTTTCTCTAGCCAGGCGTCCCAGAATGGTTCTTTCTCGTCGTCTCCCCTGGGGTCCTCTCCTTCTCCCATGCCCCCTCCGTCTTCCGTCCCATTGGGCATATCCTCTCCTGAGATGACCCTTGACCACCAGCAGCGGTTTTTCAGCGGCTGGGGTGACGAGTCTGCCAGTGGTATGAGTGGCCTGAAAACCCCTGCATTGGGTCTGACCTGGTCCAACCAGATTTCTTGCCGCATCGCCTTGAAGATGTCAGCCGCGGGCGGAAATCCAGGTACAGTAGCGGACCAGCTGGGCGGTAACCTGTGGCATCCGCGAAAGAAGCGGCGGTCTATGAAGCTTGTCTTTGCTTCCTGGGCTCCTCCATCTGACGAGATCGAATTCGAGATTAGAGAGCAGGGAGTTTTCTCCATTGGTGGATCTGAAGAGCCTGGTACTCTATGACTCGATGTAGTCGATACTTGACAACGAGTCTCGCATTAATGATGGACCGAGCTCGCCATCAATTATCAAGCGTCAGTGCTTGCGTAAAGGAGACTCAAGACAAGTCTTTCTGACGGGTGATGTAAATTCATAGTAAGGTTCCTTTCTTTCCCCATCCTACGAAAGAGATCCAAGGAAGCTAACAGGCTCTGCACGTAGTGAATGCTCCTTTGCACATCTTGAGCGAAGGTGTCCCTTGAGGGAGGAGAGGCTTAGGAAAAATTCTCCCCCGCACCATCGGCCGGGCTTCCCCTCAGTGGAACACTGCGGAGCGGCAAGGGCTCTCGCGATATCTCTCAACACCTGCAGCTTCTGCTAAGCTTTTGATGATCATCCCCAGCCGGTGCAGGCGCTTGCAGCTTTTGCCCGTCACGATGGAAGAACCAAGCTTACGGCTCGCTCGATTGCGTTCCGAAGTCACCTCAAGGCGCAGGCCGATAACTAAATGGATACCAGGATTTTATAAAGCTGGGCATGTTTGGAGGCGAATGGTCTAGAGTGATTCGTACAGCATACTCAGGACTTTGTTAATGAATTTACTTCCATGATAACTCTGGCGGTGATTCTACATACAGTATGTGGCGTGCATTGTTTGCCTTGCTTGGTTTTTGCGTCCTCTCTTTTGGACAGATGGTGTACCTTGCAGGGGATTCCACAATGGCTCCTGGCGGGACTGGCAATGGCACTGATGGTAGTTTACATGAGGGATTAAATTTTTAAGTCTAGCTGACACGATTTGAACAGGATGGGGACAGTATCTCGGTGCGATGTTGACAATTCCTGTCCAAAACGACGGGGTTGCCGGACGATCAGCAAGGTCCTACACCCGAGAACGTCGCTTCAACACTATTGCTGCCAATCTGACAAAAGGTGATTATGTTGTGATCGAGTTTGGCCACAATGACGGAGGCGCCCTCAATCCAGCAACGGATAAAGGTCGTCCAGATTGTCCTCCTGAAGGCCCAAATGGTACAGATTATACCGCAACATGCCAAACATCCTACAACGGTACCGCAGAGACTGTTCTGACTTACGAGGCATACCTTGTCAATGCGGCGCATATGTTTCAAGAGTTAGGTGCGACGGTAATCATATCAACAGCTACACCAAACAATCCCTGGGAAAATGGGACCTTTACCCGGGCTCCAGATCGATTCGTTACATACGCGGCAGCTGCAGCCAATGCGACAGACTCTGTGCTGGTCCTGCATGGACAATATACTGCCGATGTATATCAACGAATGACAGCGGCACAGGTTGATGCGTTGTTTCCGCTAGATCATACCCATACGAGCCCAAGGGGAGCTACCATTGTAGCACAGGCATTTGTGACAGCTTTGGAGGCTACGGATTCGTCGTTAAAGCAATATGTCTTCGATACAGTGCCATCGGAGTGTTGATTGACCGTTAAGCATGCATTGGAGAGCTGCCTTAGTTTGAGCGATGATTTGGCTATGATTGTGTTCCCCATCGGGACTGCCGACACAGTTTTCGCTTACCGTGCATTAATTCCTCGGTCTTGCGAAATGGTGCTCCCAGCGGATTCGCTTCACCGGTCGGCTTCTCCATCACGGTAATCAGGGATAGTCCTCACCCGAGATCACGGGTCTCATGAGCGTTAAGTACCATCGAGATTCAATCGCGCCGCATTCGTCAGATGAGGAAAGAATCTACCTCTTTCACGAAGAAAGAGTGGACTTTGGCCTGATCGAGTAAATGGCGAATAGTGCGGGTTGTAAATCGTGGCTTCTGCTACTGCTGACGATCATCGATGATCCTTGTCCATAGTGGCAGCTGGTAATCAGCCCTACCTAGGAACAACAGGCCTTCAATCTTGAAATCACAACCACTGATTCATCCTGCAGCAAGTACCGGTCTTGCCTTCTCGACTGGGTAGGAGCAAAAGCTACTAGAGATCACAATTGCATCCACATTCATCAACGCTTCAACGCTAGCCCCGGGTTCTAGTTGCGACCTTCCCCTTTCGGCTCGACCTCGTAAACACGAGGAAAGATTCTGAAAAGATGAGAAGATCCAAGGCATTGAGAAATATGATTATGCAAACGCAGCAATGTCCTCGCCTCAGGTCCGTCCGTATGGGACCTGGGACAGTCCAATCTCAGCAGATTTGTTCGAAGTCGGGGGAGTAGACCTCGAGGCGGTCGTCGTTAACGTGAGGTTGCCACAGAGGAGATTAAGTTCGCAACTAATGGCGCCCAGGAATCCAATGGGAAGCTTTACCTTCTTGAGGTGCGATCAGATGAAAACGGTCGATCGGCTATTGTGGAACATACGGAAGCAGGTTCTCGAGATGTGTTACCCAACGACTACAGCGCCGCAACGCGCGTCCATGAATACGGCGGAGCTTCGTTCGCGGTGAGTGCAGTCACCGGCCACATCATTTTTGCAGATTTTGGTTCGAACACTGTCTTTGACCTCGACCCGGCCACTGCGGATGTGAGGCCGATTGTGGATAAGGATGAGAAGAATTACTTCGCGGATTTCGACATCCACCCAAAGGACTCCAAATGGGTGATAGCAATCAAGGAGGACCACCATTCAGACGTGATCGATGAAATCGTCAATACTCTAGTTGCTATCGACTCCGACACCAAGCAAGTTATCACTATTGCCCAAGGTGCCGACTTCTACACATTTCCCCGCTTCAGCCCTGACGGCAAGAGCCTCTGTTGGACACAATGGCATCATCCGAACATGCCATGGTACGAAACCGAGCTGTGGCTTGCGGACTGGAATGATGGTACAGTCAATAATGCGAGAAAGATTGCGGGTGATAAGGACAGTATAACGCAGCCGCGATGGGCCCTAGATGGCTCGCTCTTCTACGCCAGCGATCGGTCAGGATTCTGGCAGCTTTATCAGCGACAAGGAGAAACAACAAGACAAATACACGTGAAAGGGTTGGAAGAAGCAGAATTTGCAGGTGCAGATTGGTTCCTTGGAGCGTGAGTGGTGTGCCTGGTGATAAGCGCGTCTACTGACACTTCTGCAGATCCTGGTACGCCCCCTTAACACCGTCTACCATCGTCGCCTTCTACAACCATCAGGGTTCCCAGAATGGTATTATCATCGACATAACCACTGGCAACTTCACCGATCCGCGCTGGCCCATTAATCAACTCACCTTCGAAGACGTCAAACGTATCTCCCCTACAACTCTCGCTATCATCGGTAGCACCGCCCAATCTCCTCCCGGTCTTTACACCGCCTCCATCGAGCCCCCTTACCCTCTCACCCTCCTCCGTTCGTCCCTCAACCTCCCAATCCCCACCACCCATCTCTCTCCAGCCCTCAACTTCAAATTCCCCCGTACCCACGGCCCCGGCGGCGGCTTCGCCTACTGTCTCTTCAAGCCTCCGACAAACTCCGACTTCCAACCCCCTGCTGGCGAACTGCCCCCTTTAATTGTCGCCCTCCACGGCGGCCCCACCCACGCTGAAGGCTCTGGCTTCTCCCTCCGCGACAACTACTGGACCTCCCGCGGCTTCGCCCTCGTGCAGGTCAACTACGTCGGCAGCACGGGCTACGGTCGCGAATACGTCAAGCTCCTCGACACCCAGATGGGGGTCTCCGACATCGCGGACGCGGCGAGCTGCGTCGATTTCCTGGCGGAGAAAAACCTCATCGACAAGGCCCGCGTCGGCGTCACGGGCCATAGCGCGGGCGGGTACTGCACGCTCCAGGCGCTCACGAACTACCCGGAGCTGTACCGCGCGGGCGTGGCGGAGAGCGGCATCAGCGAGATGGCCGTCCTCTTCGCCGAGATCCACAAGTTCGAGTCGCGCTACCTGCACCGCCTGTGCTTCGCCAACTCTGCAACACCGCAGGACCGCGAGCGCGTCACGCGCGAGCGCTCCGCGTTGTACTCAGCGGACAAGGTGCGGGCGCCGCTGCTGATGACGCACGGCCTGGACGACAAGGTGGTGCCGCCGAACCAGGCGGAGATGATGGCGCGCGCGGTTTCGGAGAGGGGCGGGGTCGTCCGGGTCAGGACGTATCCGAGGGAGGGGCATGTGCTGAGGGACGGGAAGCATGTGAGGGACTCGATTGTGGAGACGGAGAGGTGGTGGAGGGAGTACCTTGTCAAGGCGAGATAGGAGTGGGGGCAGATTCAATATTTTCTTCGATTTGGTAGTTCTTTATTTCGTAGCATGAGGTGAATGATATTTTTTTAAGGAGTTGTTTCTTCTATCCGGTAAGGGTATCAGGGTTAATCCAACTTGACCAGAGGTGCTTTCGCAGACCAGACTCGTGTTTGATGCAAACATTTAACGTTCCCTTGTCCCCTCCCGTTCCTCGTACCCTTTTCCTAACTTGGATTACTGTGGCTCTGGCTTCCGTCTCGCTCTCTCCGCCCTCTCCATCGCCGCGCGCGCCAGAATCTCCCTCCTCGACAAGCCCTCGTCACCCTGCGTTCCTTCACCCCTCCCCAACACAAACTCGCCGCCCGTCCACCCTCCACCGTCGATCTCGCCCTCCACTATTTCATCATCCGGGTTGTAGAATTCCTCCGCCCCAACCGTCTTCCCGCCGTGCTTCCAGTCGCCCTTCTCCACTTCTCTTTCTATCTGTTTTGTGAGATTCCAAAAGTCGCTGTCGTGCGGCCCAAAGACACAGTGCGCTAGCTCGTGGCACAGCGTCTTCCGGATCACCTTGTAATCACGATACCCATCCCCCGCGTCTGTTCTCAACCGTAGCTCGATGACCTCTCCCTGGTTCCTGTTTAGCCCTAGTGTCCGACCTTCATGTGTAGTGTGTGCTGCGGGGTCCATCTCAGTTAACAAGGGAACGGAGAAGCGGTGCTTGATCATGGCGGATTTGATGCCCGGGTCGGAGGCCAATCGCTGGAGGAAGCGCTGGGAGGCAGGAGGGTCGGGGAGGTAGGAGAGCGGGAGGATGCGGTGGAAGGTGTATGTGGCTTCGTCGTGAATTCTCTGGGAATCGCGATGCTTCGTGGCTCTGGCGGTAGGTTTGGGGCGGTGGGTGAGACGGTGGGAGTGGGAGAGGGCTGCGTTGAGGGTGGAAAGTTCGGCGGTGGTTGTTCCAATAAGGGTTATTTTGGTCTTTGGAGTGAGATAGGAGGAGATCGGGGTTGAGGGGAAGGGAGGCTTGATCAGGCCGGGTTTGGGGGAGATAAGGAGCTTTTGCTGCGGTGGAGGGATCTGGAGGAGAGCGGATAGGTGGGCTTGGAGGGAGGCCAGGGTAAAGGATTGCGGGACGGTGAGGTCAAGAGGTTTACCGTGAAAGTTGAGGGTGATGTTGATAGTAGGTTCGTCGAAGTCTGGGGTGGCATCGTCGTCGCTGCTGCTGTGGATATCGTGGTCGGGGTCTGGAGATTGTTTGTTTTCTAGGCCTGGCCTAGCCAGCTGAGGTTCGGCGCTCATGCTTGGACGGAAACTGAAGAAGTACTATCTAAGAAAAAATAACATCGACGGACCTTAGTGTTCGTAAGAAGTTTGAGATAACAGGAGTAGACAAAGAGCTGTCCTCTCGACCAGCGCCACCGCGCCGGGCGTCGTACGCGGCGATTGTGCTTCGAGAAGCGCCCGACGGCGAGTTTGTCAGCGTCATCTTCCACTCGACTTCGCGTGGCCGCAAGACTCTAAAGTGCGTCTACGGAATCTCTCCGGCATGTCCAGCTTGTTCTCTCTTCCTGTTAAAATTCCATGAAAAGCCAAATTTTCTATCTTCGCATTTAGACAATGAGAGTCTCCCCCAAAAAGATCTTTCATTGTTGATATTTCTAGAACATCTGTCCATTTAAGAATAGGTGTATCGTACTCTCTTGTTGAGCCGCTGCTGGCGTCATGCCCTAGCTCACCGTCGCTGTGTGTAAGCACTCTCTCGCCTGATACCTCTTACACTCGCTGCAAGCCATCATTATGAAGACAGCGACTTTCTCCGTCGATTTAAAAAGGTTCAATACCATAAGTCTTGTTCCTAAAAGGTTCCCATACGCCGCACCCAATGCAATTTTCCGGGGTATCATGCTGTCTCTAAGTTTAGAAGGGCCAACAAAAGGAATCTATCTCCCCGTTCATTCCAGCGCAATCTCAGCTGACTCATCCGGGTCCATCTTGATCCATTCGCGTACATCCGCATGCCATCGATGTCTGATAAATTGTAGATTAGCAGTCATGTTCGCTCACATCCAAAATCTTCATCTTACCCTTCATGCTCCTCACTGACCAGCGCATTAGAGGTATATTCTTCTGTCAATATCGAGTCATACGCGTACGGGATGGACACCAGAACATCTTCGTAGATGCTCGTTCTCATGGGGTACAGGTCTTTTGTCCTGTAATAGTGGTTGTTCTGGCAACTCCACACTCCCGGTAGCGTATCTGGGTGCTTCTCGCTCAGCGCCGTGATATCAATGTACTGTCCATTTCTTATATCGATCCAACGGGCATCAATAATATTTGGCCCCGTCCCTCTTGTTATGTTTCGAGAATGTGGGTTGACGTCCAGCAAATATTCTCTTTCAACCGCCCCATCTTTCGAAACGTATTTGTGCATCGACATGTTCAGGCTGTTGCCTAGGTAGAGGATTGTCGGGTATGTGACTTGTACATCGACGTCCCAGTCCCAGGGCAGCATCTTGCCATTCCACCACCACCCCAGGAGAGTTCCATGGGCGATCCAGGTTTCGAGGCCGAGATTTCGGAACGTGGTCAGATAGGATCGGATCAAGTGAGTGAGGGTATCCGTTCGCTCCTCGTAGGAGACGAGACCGTGGTAAAATCGAGAATCATAATGACCACATTTGTCGTCTCCCCCAGGCTCTTGAAAGTATTTGTTCTTAGCCCATTCGACAAGCCCGTGCTCCTCCCATTGTCCTTGGCATTCGTCTACGAAGCTTGAAAGGGGAAAAGAGGTAGAAGCAGAAGGGATCACCAGAGATGGAAGCGTCTCTGGCGGTGAGGTTTGTGACGGTGGGGGAAGTGAATGTGTGGAGGCTGTGAAGAGAATTGCTGCGGTCAACAGGATTCGGTTGAGGTCCAGCATCATCACAAGATGAATGTCAATGGCAAGAGATGGAAGATTTCATTATATCGCTGCTTTTCCGGTGGTATACACACCGAGCAACTCGAATTGAACGGCCTCAAAGAAAGTCAAAGGACGAAACGCAGCTTGACTACCGTAGGTAAAGAAAGAGATTCTAGGGATCAAGCAGTGAAGGAAGAGAGCATGTATAGAGCGAGAGGGTGTACAAACACTAGGAAAGGGGCGAGAGAGGTCAAAGTGTTTGATAGAGATGTCGCGTGCTCAGCTTCCGTCTGCAAGTGAGACCCGCTTTAGCCGTGGCAGGCGCTTCCCCCCCGGACCAGATGCAAGCGCCGATCGCCACCAGTGAACCTGCCCGAGCCAAGTGAAGCATCATAACAATGAGACAATGCCTGATGGTAAGCCTCCGTCGGCGCCATGTTCCTAACGGTTCGCAGCGGGCTATGCGTGATTCGAGAAGGTGATCACATCTTTGTCCAGCTCCCACCACGCCGCTCCCACACCACCAATATCTTCCCTATCGGCAGGCTGCATCAAAAGACATCAATTTGGGGACGTATCGGCATAGGCCGGAAGGTGGGTTGCTCGTGTATCACCCCCATGAGCTGAACGAGATTGCGGATGGGCAGGAGAGTGTCTCCTTTGATGTCCTAGTGGGCAATATGTCTGAGGGTGGAGCCGATCACGTTGTGTGATCTGCCAAGGGAGAAACGAATGGCCACGTACGTCTTGGAGTCTGGGTTACCGGAAGAAGACCGGATGGTGCGGAAGCTCTCAATGCATAGGCAGCTATCAATCAAACGGTCGTCTCGCCCTGCCAAGCTCCGAGGCGCCGTTAGAGCCAAGCACCGGGATCAGCCCAGGAATCTCGGCGGCCGCCATGCTCGTGTGCTCACTTGCCCCTCCGAGCCTAATCTCACTGCCCAGACCTTTCTACACGAGGCAGCTCAATCAACCGCTTCATGCGGTTATACAAAATTCCGTCATCGTTTCGAAAATGATGCTACCCGGGAATATTTCCCTTCATCGGCCACTTCTGACCCTCTTGCCCTCACTCGCCTCCCCACCCCAGGACTGGGTTTCGTCCTTGGTCGGACGTTCAACCCGATTCGAAGACACGTCCAGCTGTGCTTGCGGCACTCCGCCTTTCGCGCCATGACACTCACGGCTACATACTCGTCTAACATATTTTCTAGCACAGGCACCTACGGGATATCTGGTGTAAGTTGTCCGAGGCCGGCAGGCCGGGAAGATTTTCCGCTGGCTGGTTCCAACAAAGCTTGGCCACAACAACATACCATGCCCAGAAGGCACGCCAAGTTGTCAGAAACGACTGCTTGTCGCGATTGGCCAAACGGAGTGCAGTATCGACGCAAAGACCACCTCCATTACGGATTCACTGTTTCAGCAAACGACCTTCATATTTCGATGCTGCTGCTGACAATTCCTCTTTAAATCAATCGAGGAGTAGACCCTCCCATGTGTCAACGGAGACTGTCGTTAGAGGGCCATCCAAGGATGCCACGAGATAACATGCTCCTCGCCGCGGCTCTCCCATACCTAGGTATTGAATAAGTCAAGATCTATGACCAAATATCTAGCCACGCCGACTTAATACTATGCAGGAATCTTGTTAGCTCGGCCTTACCCTTTTATGATCACTAAGCTGAACGCAAAAATTCGTTTTGGACTCGTACTTACCGCAGATCAGTTCCAGTATCTCATTGATAGGGCGCGTGCGAGGAATCTCACCTCATCCGCCATTCAGTGTAGCCTCATCCATGCTGGCACCTTCGCCAGCTATTTCAAGAGCCGCGAAGTGCTGTCAGATCGCCCGCCGTATCTCTTGGACCTGATGCAATGGCTACGAAAGTGAGGGAACAGAAACTGGACAGCTGACAAAACGTCTACATTGTGTTGCGTAACACTGATCTCTACCCTTTTAAAGTGCCACAACGCCACGCATAGAGATCTGGAAAACTCCGAACCTTCACGGCAGGTAAATCACCCCCACTGCCAACCTCGTTCTTGAAAATGTGACTGAGAAAGAATTGATTCATAATATACGCGAAAGATTGTGAATCACTTTGTGGAAAAGCTATAAGGTAAGACCATCGCGAAATTCATGGTATATGTCTATTTACCATGGCTCTTTCCTCTTCCGTCCGAGCCTGTTATGCTACGATAACGGATAGGAAGAAAGAAATGCTTACCAAAGAGACATGTCTATGGAATATGAAGCCAAGGCAGATGAAAGGACATGGAACGTAGGAACTAAACGAACTTGTCTCAAGTAAATGCGAAGCATCCCGTGGAAGGGTGATTAGCATTAAACGCCATCCAACTTGCCTGCCACGTGCCGCAGCGCCTCCTCACGGTCTTCCTTTCCCCCAGTAGTTCTCATCCCCCGCCCTCAATGATTTCTTTTTCGTCTCCTCTTGCATCTCCTCAAGCGACTCCACCATATACTCAATCTCATCGACAAGCAGCTCCACCGTTGGCCTCACAAATCTCCCAACGAACAGCCTATCCACCTCATCTTTGAACAACTCCACCTTCTCCGCCGTATTCTTCACATACTCTTCAAGCCGGGTGACGAAGCGGTAGAAACGTCCAATCTTCCCGTCCAGCTCATGCAGTTCCTGCAGATGCGGAACCCAGGACTGGTGAGGGGAGGAACTCGGGCCGGCATTTGCATTGGGCATCTTCTCCAGCTCTCTAAGGCCAAAAGTGAGAAGCAAACGGTACTTATGCAGCTGCTGGCCGTGGCGGCGCCAGCGCCAGAGGACGTCTCGATGCTCCTCGAGAAGGGCAAATAGGACCTCATCTAGGATGACAAGGTGGGATGAAGCTTGAGCGAGATGGTACTGAGTATCAGGGCAGGCTTCCCGCATCTCTCGCCAGAGCGAGGGGGAAATTGTAGGTGAGGGAATTACGAATGTCGACGGATCGTCAGGACGCGAAGGATTCGACATTGTCCTCTTATCTTCGGTTTCGAAAACTTTCGGGTCGAGAGATGGATGTTCTAACTTGAAGACTGTGCGGAAGGACTGAAAGTTAGGGTTTGTAGAGATGCGGACGAAGCTTAGGGTTTAAGAACTTCCTGAATCACTATTGCAACACACTTCACGGTCTGGTGAATCGGATACTGCGCTGGATTGGACAATGGTATGGCACCACGAAGCTACCGCCATCAAAGAGAAAGAAGAGCTAGAGGCGGAGAAGACAATGAAATACGCTTTGAGAACGTGACTATCAAAGCCGGACAACAATCCAATTGTGGAGGACTCAAGACTGCAAATACAGGTTTGCGGAAGGAGCCAGACAAGGGCGAGCTGAAGACAAAAGTCTCTATACGAAGTACCTTTTCGAATCTGGGACTAGATTGAGACTGCATTACGCTACGAAGCTTCTGGTCAAGACACTCGCCAAACGGCCCTTGCACTCTTATAGGCGCCGCTGCAGAGCTGGATGCGATAATATTCTGTTCCTCACAAGAACATTGCTCTCCTGCCTACTGCTGGGAGATTATAGCCTCGAAGCCAGATGCTTTTCACCAAAAATGCTTTGTCAGTCGCGTTTTGTTCTCTTATCAGTGCATGTCATTACTTCATCTTGTGCGTGATTGCTTTGTGGACCTCGAGATGATCACCTAGCAGTGACGCCTATCCTGTTGTCAAATGCTAGAACTATCAAGGATCGTCTGGTGTCTTTGAGATCTCGACAACGCTTCAAGTATTTAAAGCCAGCATGAAATCTTCCTTTTGCTCAACGTCATCAACCCCAGATACCACAACAAACTTCAGACACCGCAACGCACTCCAGATACCGCATCAAGCTCCAGATACTGCATCAGGCTCTAGATACCGCTGCAAGCTCCAAACACTACAACAAGTTATGGACATGAATCCTTGTCTACCACTCAACGCCACCGTGCAAAATCAGCTAGCAACCCTACTCAACAAAGCGATAACTGGCGACAATCAGCTCCAGAAACTTGTCTTGCCAAAGAACGAAGGTAAAGTCATGTTCTGGAAGATCCACCCGTGGAAAACTCAACCGTGCCCCTGCGGAGACCCTTCACATTCTTTGACAATGCTTAGCGACGAGCTCATGTCCCAGATCGACGGTCCTTCAGACTCTATCGCAAAACCGCCCACTCCCAACACCGGCAACCAAGCACCGCAAGCCACGACCTACGACCCAGCGTCCTCCGATAAGACCCCCTCCTCAGCCTCCCTGCAAGAAGCCACCCTCACTACCTACGACCTCATCGCCACGACCGAGTCCCGCCTCTTCACCCTCCGCACCCTCTTCCACTCCACCCTCACCGAGTCCCAGTCCAACGACCTCTGGCCCCCCTGGATGGACCTGCACTCCCGCATCCGCGCCATGCACGACTGGCTCATCACCAAACTCCCTCTCCTGGCCACCTCCGCCCCGGCCACCTTCTCCCTGGTCGTCCACCGCCACGAAGTCGCGCTCCGACAGAACCTCGACGGCGCCGTCCTCGACGAGCTTATCCTCGAGCTGGCCATGTTCGGGGCCAGAGACGAGTCCAGGGACGCGAACCACGGGCAGACGCTGGAGTCTTACAGGATCGGGTGTCGGGGGCCCGGGGGCGCGGCGGCGGTGGTCGTGGAGGCGTGTGAGGCGTTGGCGGGGTATCGGGATGAGATGGTGCCGTTGGTTGCTTGGGTGGATGAGGTGCTTAAGACGAATGGGGCCTGAAGTGGATGATGGTGACGAGCATGGTCCGTGAGGAAGATAGTCAGAGAGAAAAAGGGGGGTGTTCTCAAAAGACTTGAGGAGTCGTCTGACTTGTCTTCCAGAGAGGGAGAGGAAGAATTGACAGAACAGCCGCACTGTTCTGCACACCAGCCCGTGATATCAGTAAGACATCAGACAATGCGGCGCTCAAAGGACGCCTTTCATAGACATCAATAGATTTCCTTTACCAGAATTCTCTTTACATCTAATCTCCCATTAAAATCCCCTCCTTTTCGCGCCATAGACCCTCCACACTGCGTTCTATAACTGCGGTCCGTGTACGGACTCTTTCTCTCCCGTATTGCCGCCTGTCGGTAATCAACCAGCTCTTTCTCTCGTACCTCGAGGTGCCGCTGCAATCACGCAGACAGACAGCATGAACGGCGTATCGCCCGAAGAGGAAGCCCGCCGAGAGGATGATTTGGAAGGGACTCTCGTTCTCTCGCCGGTGTCGGAGGAACAACTTCATAACCGGGAAGGGCTGAAAGGCTCAGTACAGCGTTGTTCATTGTATACAGCGCCCCGTGTACTGCCCCATGTCGGGCTGGGGAAATTGTTGGAATAGGAGGTTCGGTAAGGGAGAGGTTGTGCGAGAAACGAGATATGGATATACGTTTAGAGATCTGGAGTATGGGATATTGGAACGCGAAAAAATTACTGTGCTTTCTACTGCGGCTTTTTGGGCGGAGTTTTTTGGATCAAGGAGTGCGAGAACTGTAACGTGACCAAGGAGATCAACGAAAAAGGAAGTTTATATGTCTTGTGAGGAGAAGGGGGATATTTTGAGCATGGGTGGCAGTCAAGGCTTAAGGAGAAGCGAATGGTGCGACGCTTCTCGATTATATCAGAACAGGTACGCAGTCAACTCTGCTAAGGAGAGCTACACCCCAGCACGATTGTCATGCCTTTACGTCGAGAGTGTCTTCATTAACAAAACAAAAGTTTTACATGACGTTGGCGACCAACCGCAGGACAGATTAAGGAAAGTGAATTGATCATGTTGTGAGCAAGGGAAAAAACGAGGAAACGAATAGTATAGAATTAATAAAAGAGTATAGGAAGGAGATCAGTCTCTGCCACTACCTTTTTCCAGCTTCTCTAACCCACAAATGGGCTAAAGGTGTCAGCTGAAGTCCGTGTCGGGAATTCTCAATCGGAAGAATCTTCCTGAGGAGTTGGACCAGTTAGTACGACTCGGCATGGGGTTACTCAGAAATTTGCCTCTCATGATCACGCTTTGCGTTTTCCAGGAGAGCTGTGAGTAAGGACCCGAGTAAGGACTCATCTTCCTGGTGTGCCTCAATCGCAATGTCTGAGTAATAATCGGCGGCAAGGCAGACCCTCGCGAGAAGCCGTGAAAGCGGTGATTCCCGCCCGGTAGCTCTGGAGAGCACCCTCAGGATCCTTTCCGTCTCTTGGGCTTTCGTATTTAGTTCTGCGTTGCCTGCAGCGAATGAACTAATAGCTTCACGGAGATCTAGGAGATCTTCCAGCAGTTTCAGTCCGTGCTTTTTCGAATCCGATAGCTCCTTTACCAACGGAGACATTTCCTGTCTGACATAGCGTCTGTATTCTCTAAGATATGAGAAATTGTCCGACAGGATGCTGATGTGGATCTCAAGCTGCTGGCGTGCGCGTTGAAGGTCGTCCTTTTCCCGAACCGAGCCATTTGGCAGCATTCTATTGATGCGTGTGCACAGATCGCATACATTGGCTCTGGCGTCGGCCAGAAGTCGTTCGATCTCATCGTCGATTAGCTTCATGGTGTTCTCCTCGTACTCTAGGGTAGTGGTGTTATCTGACCCCAGGATATGACTCGCAGTCCAATACTTCAGCTCGTGAATCTGAGCCACAACTTGACATTCCATAAGGGCATCGAGTGCTTTTTCTATCCGCTCTTCAGCTTGTGCGACAGATCGTCTGAGTTCAGACAAATGGGCCACGATGTGGTGTTGTATAATAGTATCGAGCCTTGGGAATTCGTCCATTTTTGAACTTCTCCGCGAGAATGTAGTCTGTGAGTGATCGAAAACTTAAAGTTAAAAGCTCGACGAGAGTGCTGGACATTAGCGAGCTTAAATATCCTCCAAAATCACCCCATCTCCGGTGACAAAATCGTTTCACGGACGTGCTATCGCCGTGCGGATGAGGCATTTTCATTGTGCTCTGGGCCGGTTTGAAAGGGAGAACGTAAGAGCTCATTGTAAGGGAGTAACACTGGCGGACGAGCAGCGGACCAAAGTAGGTGAACAAAGAGACAGTTCTCGAGAAACATAGCCATTGACTTCAAAGAAGCACGTGGTAAATGTACACAAAAGACTCCTTGCTGAATAGTAGCGATAAGGCTAACGGTAACAGGCTTTTCAGGGTCTCGCAACCGGGCAGGTAGCAAGAGCTGTTTGTGAAGGGATTGGCTTTGTAGGGGCTAGGTATGTGGCCGTAGTGGCAACAACAGAAGGGAACATTGTCCCCAGCGACCTTTGCGGCGGAGTACGGAATGGCTGATCAAAAATTCCAGTAAAAGAAACAACGTTCGAAACACATAGCCATTTCCTTCAGTCAGGTAGCCCATTTTCGCGCACTTCTCAGTACCAATTTTGCATGATAGGACTCACTGTGGAGCGTCCGCGACGATAGTGACCGGAACGAACGTATTAAGGCCTACAGACGGGGTAATTGGCTGGTGGCAGCGATTTGACCGCGCTGGCTTGGAATGACCACTAGACTGAGGGATATATATGAAAATAATCGGCGGAAGGGGACATAGCGTTGGGGCTCGCTGATGATCAGATCACTACGCTCTGTTCACGAATAGGGCTGTCTGTCAGCGCGTTGCTGGCTTGCCAAGCTAAGGGTGATGTGGAAAGGAGGCTGATCGATTCTTAGGAGCTCTCAATTCCATTCCGACTAAAGATATATAGTGCCACGTCATTGACACTGAGATATGTGACATCTCAAATGCATGGTCCCAGAGTCTAACTTGTCAGACGGTACAGCAGCGCATGCTCTTGAGTATTACAATTGGAACAAAAGCTCCAAGCCTAAGTCCCAATCCAAGTCGGGCCCGGTCGGGGTACCTTTGAGTACATAGGCTGAAATCTGCCTTGGGGCTTTCGATAAACCTGCACAGTGGGAATTGTCGGAGTGTAGCTCCGTCCACATCTCATTCGTGAAGTTCCGTAGAACGAATCCTCAAGGCGGCGGAAACATGGAAATGTGCAGAGAAAAGATCTACTAATTAGAGCAGATTCAGTTTGATGCTCCGATCGCGCCATCAAGTGCGCAAGCAAAATGCGGTTCGCGCTGGATTTCAGCCCGGATCGTGGGCTGAATGGTGAGCCAGAAATGTTCGACGTGTACGGGTCAGTATATGTTTGTCGAGTTAGACGCTTCTGGCTACCTGCCTTCGTTCCAACAGCAAATACGGATGCAAAAGATGCTTTCCTAGGTGTAAAGCCCCTGATGCTACAGGCCAACGGGAAATCAGCTATTTCAGCCCAAGCGACTGAACATGTCACAGATTCACTATCGGCAATCACTGCTTTGCGAGCTTGTTGGAGCCTAGTTCGAGCGGTACGTTGGGCTCAATCTTGTGGTGAGCCTCCGGTCCGTCCACCAACAAGCACAAGGCCGGTTCTAAGTGTGAAAGAATCGAGACTGTCATGGATGGGCCAAAGCACGTCGCGATCGGCTCCGCTTTCCCGACTTGGTGGCTGTGTTGATTTTTGTCGCTTAGGCTAATGAAGATGGTCGGTCACACAAAATCTTCTCACCCAGGATAACGATGTGCACGGAGCTTGATCTTTCCCCAGATAGACAATCTTCTCGTTGTTCCATCGGTAGGAGAAGTGTAGGGGGAGCCATCCGGTTCGAGTGGCTCCTTTCTGTCTGAGTCGATCTCAACTATGGCATTTGATGATAGCTCTTCGATTCCGGGATACTCAAGGTCACTGCATGTGCCTTGTAGATCCGCGAAACTTGTGCGGATAAGTTTGCCCTTCGTGTCAAGGGCGTACAATAATGAGCCATGCGGGTTAAAGCCTAGACAGCCCATTGATGATTTCCGCTGCGGACAAAGAGACTTGGGCAGTCTGACAGGCTGGTGGCCCGCAATATCAGACGTTGAGAGCCCAGCTTGCTCATCTGCGACCAAGGAGAGACAAGTGATCTCCCCAGTCCTTTCGAGGAGGACGATAAGATTACCGCGGCGAGGGATAGCACCATGGTGAATGGGAAGGTGCCCTCCGAGCTCCTCGAGCCGGTGAATGAGCGACGATAAATCGCTTACTTGCTGCGCCGCGCAATCAACCGGGGAGATGAACGACCACTCCCCACCGTTACGTGATCGCTCACTTGAGGGCGAACTTGTCGCAAGAACATAGCTTTTGCCTGAAGGCGAGTTGAAGAGGCGAGCGGACGTGATGCCGCCAATAGCGTCAGATTCAGCGGTGAAGTAGTACGGTATCTCGAACGGCCTTGGAATCAAATTTGACTGCCAGCTAGGTATCGACCACACCAGAATACTGCTTTTCCGCCTTGCAATGCCCCCTTTGCATGCGACGCCTTTTGTGGCGCACACGAAACTTCTCCCGTCCGGATGGAAAGCCAATGTGCTTGGCAGATCACTCGAACCGTGAGGGCCTCCGACCGTGATTTTGAAGACTTTTACCTCATGTCGTTTTTCGGGGCTGAACCGGTACAACCGGACTCGACCCTCTCGCTCTTGCCAACGCTCGCCGGCAATGACGAGCACCCCGTCACTGCTTTCGTGGATTGCTAGGCCTTTAGGGTCCCATTTGATTGGAATAGAGTCGAGCACTTCCACCGGCCGTGCACCTGTCGTGCCCGAGAAAGTGTATTTTAAAAGGTCCAGCGATTCGTCGCTAAGAGCTGCGATGTAATTCTTCGAGACGCAAACTTCTCGTAAGCGTCCTGTTCCGTTGAAGACGTAGTCGATCCTACGCTGACGTGGTTTGCTGGCCTGGACGCTTGCCAGACAGACTATACACAGTGCTCTTTCTCGATCAGTGTCTCGAAAGAAGACGGCTGATGCGCAGTCGTCAGAAATACTGACGGAGGAAGCCTCCCACGGCAAGGCTATTTGGAACGATTCAGGAGTTCCATCTAGTTGGCATGGTGAAAATGGACTTTCAGTCCATCCGGAAATGCCGCTTGCATGCGTTGAGACAGATGCAATTCTCGAGGCTGGCGGCGATGGGATCGTGGATGTGGACGATAGCCGTGCTGGCCTCACGTGTTCCTGTATTACATCTTGAGATTGAACGCTGCGACGGTTGCCCGTAAAACATCGGTTGGCAAGCGGGGATATGGGAGAATTGCCGTCAAGGGCCACAGGATTTCCGTCGGTGACCCATGGGCTTCGAGAAGACTCAACAACCTCGGGCAGATCAGTTTGCGACATTTAAACCATCCCTGGGCGTATAGGTATATTGATGATGGATTGGGATCATGCTGGTCCCTTGATGCTGTAAGCAAAGACTAAGGCTGACTTTCGGAGGAGGAAGAAGTAGCTGATGGGTACCGGGCGACATGGTAACGAGCGGTATAAAAACTACAGAAATGCCGTCATGCGCGTCTCGGCCTTCTCGACAGACAGGCCTGCGAGCCCCAGGCTAACATGCTCTGATTAGACGTTGCGGCTCGGATGGTCTGGCTGGCGTCCGTGGCGGTGGGGCGAAGCATTTTAGCGCAGATGCCTTCGCCTGAAAAGCTGTGCTGTTCTTTATCCTCAGCTCTTGGTTGGCCCATCAGCTACATCGAGCCGCATCGGGCTCTAGAGACACGTCCGGGGAGCACAAGAATGCTCCAACTTGGATGCCCATAGGGACAAGGCTTGCTGCGGTGACAAGGTAGGCAATGCGCCGAGAACCAGACGAAATAGCCTGCTTGTCAGCCACGGAGTTAGCCTGGTGCGTCAACAACATGGAGGGATATGTTCCCATATCTATCTCACGACCTTGCATTCTTGAAAGTTGTTGCCTGCCCTCAGCTTCTCCACTTTCGTAATCAATTTGCCCCGGCGTTCTAAGCCTTCATGTTGCCATTGTACGGCAAGGATGGCTCGGGTAGATGATACCAATGTCATTGACAACGAATTTGAGAAACCAGACTATCATGCTGCGAGTGCCCAACTCGAGCCGGATGACGACAATCACAGTACCTCAGGCCGCTGGTTGCAATCATTCGAATTTCGTAAAGATGCATTGGACCGAAAGTTGAAGAGGCCTCAAATCACCGGTATGGTGATGATAAGTCAAGACTAATAAGCACTGACTCCTAACGATACACATCGAATAGGGATCGCTTTTTCCGGCGCCGTCGGGATTGGCCTGTTCATTACTTGCGCCGAAATCATCACACTCACTGGTCCTCTTGGTGCAGTGGTCTCGTTCTCGCTTGCTGGTTTGGTCATTGTCTCTGTAATGAGGTCACTGGCAGAAATGGTGTCTGTCCGTCCGGTGAAGAACGCAATAATGGACTATCCGGCGACGTTTGTCGACGAGGCTCTTGGTGTTGCCGTTGGTATTGTCTACTGGTGAGCTTTTCAGGAAAGCTTTGAACGGCTTGAGCGACCGCTTATCAGTTTGATACATAATAGGTGGGCAAATTGCATGAGCACGGTGACCCTGATTATACAGGCGACGGAATTGACAGAGTACTGGCCATCTGAGTTCGAAGCCGGTTGGGCTACGCTTGTCTTGCTTTGCCTCATCCTAGTTATGAACTGCTTTGGCGTTACAGTAAGTGATGCTTCTGACGCCACTTGAGAATAAGTAATTCAGCTAATCACTCTTTGGAGCTCTACGGTACTCTCGAACGCATATTCAAGTGGCTCAAAATTCACTTGATCATTGCGCTGCTCCTGATTATGGTCGCTATCAAAGCTGGTGGTGAGTGTCATTGCCCTCGTGCACCCTTGAACGAGACACTAAGCAGCCTATGAAGCTGGACCGCAAGAAGTCCACCCTGGGAGTATGTTGGCCTTTTGACACACTGCTATGATGCTGCAGCACTGAGAGAAACATAGAGTATACAATCGGCCCCGGATATAATTCAACAGCTTTCGACCCAGCCAATCCGACGTATCCGTATTCTACCAAAGTTATTGATCACCCGGTAGACATTCCTGGCTCGTTTGGGCGCATTGTTGCGATATGGTAAGGTACAGTCTACCATCGCTATTGCAAGTTAACCTGTGCCTTAAGGACTGGTACAACAATGGCAATGTTCCAATTTATGGGTGGAGACATCGTTCTTACTACAGCAGCCGAGGCAGTCCACCCTGGAAGAGATCTTCCTAAAGCGGCAAGATTCATGTATCTTCTTCCAGTCTCTTTTTATCTTCTCGGCATCATTTTGATCGGGTTGAATGTGAACTATCTCGATCCACGACTTGCCCATCCACACATTGATGGGGGACTTCTAACGGCAAAACGTTCGCCGTTTGTAATCCCAATCATTGACGCTGGGATTCGCGGGCTCCCAGGTTTCCTCAATGCTTGCTTCATATTATCTGCCCTAACAGCGGCGTGAGTATCGTCTGCTTCCTTACGGTCTCTTTGTATAATAACTTTGTCTATCCAGCAACTCGGCTCTGTACGCCTCAAGCAGGACGCTTTTCGTACTTGCGCGGTCTAGTCGATACGCGAGGATCCGCAATTCTGTTGGGCGAACAAACAACGGAGGGACGCCCCTTTTGGCTATTGTGATTAGCTTCATTCCCTCCCTGCTCGCCTTTTTTAGCACAAGAGCTGGCAGAGCAGCATTTGATGAGGTAAGAGGCTGTCTTCAGAGCTATAAGTGATTGGCATTGATTCTCGCGATAATCGCGGACCTCGCTGCTTAGTATCAGATCTGGCAGAAAACCTCAATTGAGACTGACTGCGTCACACTAGTACATTTCCGTTTTCGGCCGCATCTACACCGGTGGCATGCTTTGCGTGTACGGCAGCGAATGCCTCGCTTTTATTCGCTTCCAGCGAGGGTAAGTCTCGCCCACTGGTTCAGAGATTTCCCAATGTAACAGCAGCCTAGGATGCGTCGCTATAAGCGTCTCATCAACCGCGACAGCCAGCATTACATGAAAAATCATTACCGTGCCCATTGGCAACCGATGTGGGCCATATTTGGCCTTGTATCGTGCACGCTCCTCATGATCTTCAGCGGCTGGTCGGCCATTTACGATTTGAGCAAAGTACGAGAGATCGATGGACGGCGCGTCCGAATTGATACAAGAGGTGATGCAGCTTTTGCTATTGTGGCAAATTATCTCGGCGTGAGTCTTCTATCTTTGAGATCCCTGGTCGGGGCAGAAGTGGGATTAACGCGTTACTCTCGTCATAGCCATTCATATTCTTCGCAGTTTATTTAGGATATAAGTACGTCAACAATACCACTCTCGAGCGGGATTTCGGTGATGCTTGGTTCCCAGTAGAAGTACCGAATAACGATGAGCCTGAGCAATTGTCGTCATGGGGCAAGAAGAAGCAGAAATTACGTGAGCTGTTTAGCTGGCTGAAATGATTCATGCTCCTTTGTTGAGTATACAGTCTTCCCATTGATTTCCATTCTCTTATAGATACGGTGTAGTGTGAAGCAATCATTCGTAGGACAACTCAATGGTAGCCGCTGATTGTCTCGGCATGTTGGGTACTCTCGCGAAGGGTGAGCGTTCATAATGGGGGAGTAGATAGATGGCATGGCGTAGCTATGGAGAAGAGCGAAAGGTAGGTCACTCTTGAACATCTAATTGAAAGCCGGAGGGAAAGCCAGATCGCAGGCCATTCGAATGGAGCCTGTCACATCTGTCTTGAAGAAATATGATGAGACACCGAAAAGGGAGGATGTAGGAACGCCATGTCAAGACTAGTGAAGGTTGAGTCCTAACTGGAGATTAGCGAGGGCCTGGTGGCTGGATTCGGGTCGAGCCGATCTTCATCTGCAAAATGACATCGACGGCGGCGCGCAGATCTCCCAAAACAGGGACGCATCCTTGCACAGCGTGCAAGCTATAACGAAATACTCTGTTACTTTTCCAGTGACAAGCTATTTATCCTGTGATCGTGTATATCTTCTAGCTGGGCGAAGTGAGCTTGGCTCATCCCTTTCTCGAGCAATGAAACCTCGACTGTCTTTCTTGGTGGTGAATTGGAACTCTTTGGACCTCTTCTCCTTTCCCATCGTATGCAGTCTTTCTGCAATGAAGTGTTAGAGAAGATCACAAAACCACCCGTCCAATGCCTCGGCCGGCCTCGCCACAACCCACACCTTCGTCCTCGACGACGGAGAATCCAGTCGTAGCAGTTGGACGGAAGGTGAAGTCAGTTCTAAGCACGCACCAGCGGCCAAGCGTCCGAATACTACGCGAGCCTACCTCAACTAAACAGCCACGACGTGTTCCCGTATCTGAAGACGTTGCAGAGAAACCTGCACCTCACCCGTCGCCTGATGGAGAAGCCTATCATGCTCCATCGAAAGGAAACGCCTCTGCCTATCGCTTTTCCGATGCTCAGAACCGCGCCACTGTCGCAATCCGCTCGTTTTTCGGCCGTGAGGAAAATTTAAACAATGAGGAGTCCTTTCAGCACGAGTATGACCCAGACACGGTAGACTTACTCGATGTCGTTGGCACGTATGACCAGCCCAGTCTTGCTACAAGTGGACTGACTTTCTGCAGACCCTGAAGTATCTACACTTTCGACCCTTACCAATGTCCAGAACTCACTCTTCGTCCCTTCGCTAGGGCGGGTCCTCAATCGTCGACCTACATATAGACTTTCTGACCGCCCTAGAGAGACACGCATCATCGACAAGCTCAAGGCTTCGTTGAAGCGTATAGCAAGCCCAGGGGAGGGAGGAGACGAGCAAGGGCCACAGGATCCTACCGTTATCACATCGATACCTAGCGACTCACGATATGCCGTCTTGCCACACGGCGAAACACTCAAGGGCTGGACACAAGAGGAGAAGGAAGAGCTAAATGATCTCGTTAGACACATGCTTCATTCTCGACGCGCACGATTTAAACGCTCGATGAAGGGTTTTTGGCAGTATGTCCGCCGACGTGAGTTCACTCCTTAATCTACCGTTGAATTTACCTAACTACTTGAATTTAAAGCTCTCGGGTTGTTTGTAACAGTCTATGCTACCTTGATTACGCTATTTGGCGCGGCTTGGGTGCTTTTTCTCATCGGCTGGATATCCCTAGGTTCGCGGCGAGCCTATGTCATTAACGTCGTCGATAACGTTCTAGTCGCCCTCTTTGCAATTATTGGTGACGGCCTAGCCCCTTTTCGCGCAGTTGACACATATCATATGATTTACATCGCACATTATCACCGCAAGACCTGGAAGAGACGGGAGAAACTTGGTCTTCCGGAGTTAGTAGATCACAACGACCTACCTGATCAGCGGAAAGAAGATGTAGAGCCCGCCAAAGTCGATATTGAAAGTTTGGTTGCTCGGAAGATCCCCCGCCGCCTCGCTCGACGAGTGGCCCCGAGGATCCCAAAGAAGCTTGCACAGAGAATGGTCACTCGCAGCGGGATCGATGACCCATCCTACGAATACACAGTCCTAAGCAAGGAAGAGCAAGGCAAGCTCGAATATCATGAGCGGAAATTCTCAAAGAGCCACACTTTCTATAAACCGCACGAGACTGAAACGCACTATGCCTTCCCTCTTAAACTCCTGGTCGCCGTTGTCGTCTTGCTCGATTGCCACTCCGCGCTGCAAATCACTCTGGGCGCATGTACATGGGGCATTCCTTACAAGACGCGGCCATTCGCCCTCACAACCGTGATACTGTGCTGCAGTATCACGTGCAATATTATGGGCGGCGTGCTCATCTCCATGGGCGACAAGCGAACGCGCAAGAAAGATGTGATCGAGCGTATGATGCGCCAAGAGCTCACTTCTGATGCCATAGAGCAATTGGAAACGCGCTGGATGAAAGAAGCGGAAGAAAGAGGAGAGATCGATAGGTCCGTGAGGAAGAAGCGCGAGGAGGAGAGGGAAGAAGCGGAGAACGAGGAGATTAAGACGGCGTGGAAGGGCGTCCCGTCGCTACCGAAAAAGCTGCTCGGAAAGGGCGAAGATCACAGGCAGCCGTCGCTGCCACAGAAGGCCAGGGGTTCTGGTTCCAGCGCCGCATCAACAAGTTCTCTTTCTTCGAAGACTAACATAGTCAAATCCGGGAATAGCACGACGTTACCGCCTGTGCAGGAAGACTCCGCGCAGCCATCGCGTCCGAAAGCAGCCCTGAGAAGAGGCGAGGAGCCACCAAGGGAGGGGACTGGTCAAAAGGTCATGAGATTCATCAGGAGAGCAGATTTGGACCGAAGCTAAGGACAATGATAGTCGATTACTTATCAGGCTCCAGACACTATCTATCAATAGTTCAAGCCGCTTGTCGTCCCATTGGGCTCTGGTAAATCCCTCAAGGAGAGGAACAGTAACTAAAGAGTACTTGCCTTCGTCTAGAAACGAGGGTCCTTGTCGAATGATGTGATCAACACGAGGGAGCAAAGAGAAAGACAAGAGCTCTACACGCATTATCGTTGTTCTCTTGAGTTGCTAAAAGTGTAGGCCGGGACTCAAACGGCCCAAGAAAGGGCCTCTGCTAAGAGCTCCGGCGCCACTCTGGCAGCCGCGACCATGTTGTTAGTAGGGTATTCCGAATTTCCCAACGATCTTCACAGTTCACTCTGCGGAATTTGACAAAGGCTACGTCGTCAAACGAAGAGTGAAGAGGCGATGTCATGAACGCTATATTTCGGCATTGTTTATTGTCGTATATTGAAAGAGAAATTACTCAAAGAGATCGCTCAAGGGCTTTGTATTGCTGCTTGGGCAGATAACAGCCGTAACACAAAGGATTTCTTTATATCTCTGAAGGCCTTTCAACGAGACAACAGCTTACAAGAACGTCCTAAGCCTCCATGAACGACGCATCAACTCAACATCTCTAGCATTCATCACTCGCTGTCATCATTCAATCCATCGAAAAGATCTCCTCGTCGAAACTAACCACCATGCGTTCCCGAATCTCCCCTATTCTCATCACGTTACTCCTCTCCCTCCTGCTCTCCCTCGCCTCAGCAGCTCCCAGCACGGTCCTCGAGCGAAGAGACGGATGCGGCAAGAAACACTGGACGCAAAACGGCTGCAACAAGCATTGCAACGCCAATGGCCACCCCGATCAGATCCCCAGCTGCGTAAAGTATGGAGACGTGGCTTTGTTTCAGGCACCTTGGCTTTGCCAGTGCAGAACGATTTAGACACTACGCCGTGCATTTTTGGTGCTTGGAGCCTATTGTTGCGCTGTCGTGCATTGGAAGAGGAATCTCTCAAATAGATCGCTCAAGAGCTTCGTGATGCAGCCCAGACAGATGATAACTTGGACAGATTGCAACTTGAGCAGATGACAAGACAACTTGGGCAGATGATAGCCGTACCACAGAGGATTTCTTTGTTTCTCTAAAGGTCTTTTTAAGGGAAGACAATAGCCTATAAGTACGAGCTATGCCTCCATCAACGACACATCAACTCAACATCTCTAGTATTCATCACACACTTTCATCATTCGATCCATCGAAAAGATCTCCTCAAAACACGCTATCCAACCTCCCAAACACAAACGGTCGAAACTTGCAACCATGCGCTCCCGAACCGCTCTCGTCCTCGTTACCTTACTACTCACACTCTTGCTCTCCGTCGCCCTCGCGGTTCCCGGCACGGTTCTCGAGAGAATGGACGGATGCATCGGCAGAGGACACGTGTTCCAAACAGACTGCGAAAAGAATTGCAACGGCCACCACTGCACAGAGCTTGGATCGTCGCACTGGTGGAATGGGTGGACTTATTGGTATTGCTGCTAACGGCATAGACACTACGCCGTAGACATTTGGTGCTTGGAGTCTGTTGTTGCGCTGGGGCGCGACAGAGGGCGGACAAATCGGTAGCGAGTAGGAACGCTTGCGGGCCTTGCCTCCTACTTGCTATCGGGAGGAATTTTCTACCTACAGTATGTTGTGAATAGATAATTATCTTGATCGTACCATAGCTAACATAAGTCAAGTTCTGTACATATTATTCTCAAAGAGCTTTTGACTAGTCCACCGCAGGCTATACAACTTGCAAAATGCCTTTCAGGACCTGTGAAATGTATTGCTACTTGCATTCTATGTTTGGCCTTTTTCTTCTATTCAATTGATTACTGCAAAACCAAATTAGACTTGCTACGGTGTAGCACCTGAGCTTCTTCAGACCAACAGTGCCAGGAAAGGGGCTCCATCGTCAGACCTCGAAAGGTCTTAGAGCATCGTTCACGTCGAGAATATCCCACCTGTACGGGTCTAAGCCCTTCTTCTCCCCATTCAAGCAAACAGTCTTGTACCAATCCCTACGTCCCTCGCCATCCTTCTTCCCCTTCTTCGTAAACAGCTCCTTGAGATCTTCCCACCCCCCCGGACCGCCGCAGTCCTCCGCACAAGGGTGTCCCTCGCCGGCGACGCAGAAACAGTCCTGCTCGATGCCTCCGAGCGCGAGACGAAGCGCCGGGTCGGCCTGTCCGAGGAAGGTGATTTGGTGGGTCCAGGAGTCGCCGTGGTCGTATTCGTAGTCGATCGTGCAGCCTTGGTATTTGGAGCCGGGCTTGTAGATCTCCTCGAGGGCGATTTTGTCTTCCGCGATTGTTTCGCCGAACTCTTGCATCATTTCAACGTCGAATCTGCCGACGATGTTGAGGAGGGTCTTGGGCATGAACTGCTTCGAGGTCGCTAGTAGTGGTTCCTGCACCTGGAACGCGTGGGCGTGACTGTTGGTCCAGCCGAATGCTGCTTGTAGGACTGCATGGAGCTGGGCAAAGGTGCAAGTACCGGGCACGGAAAGCACTCGCGTGATGGTAGGGTCGCTGGTCACTATTAGACTGCACAAGAGGAGGTAGGAATCGTAGGGTTTGGATAGAGGATTGGTCTGGCTTTGAGTCGATGTACCGCTGTTTGCACCAGCTTTGGCTTCAGCAGACTTGCTGCCTCTCTGCTTAGGCCCGGTATCGGGTTTCTTCGCCGCATTAGTATCGCCTTGACCAAGAGGATCGGGCCTCTTGGATCTTGTCGTAGTCTTCCTCTGTGCTTTTGGCATCCTGAGCTGGTGATTGAACCGAATTTTGGGTTTAGTTGTGGGCTTGACTAAAAGGACCATTTGCCTTATATCGATTTCTGATGTTCGAGAAAATTTAGTAACAGGTGATTGCGAGGAACGCGTCGGGTCTTGGCGTCAGCATCGCGAACCAAGCGCGCCTTCACGTGAATGCAGGGAGGACACATTTAGACTCATGTCACGCAGAACGACAATGTACAGATTATCTCAATGACCTAAATTTCAGAAATGAAGCTTGGATTAGGTACAATTTTTTTTGTTTTCGAGCTAGACGTCGGACGTACCTACTACATCCCCTCACTACTCTCAATTCCGAACCTTTCAGATCACTCCGGCGTGCTGTCGGTATCACAGTACTCTTCGTCCTCATTGCGTGGCTTGTCTTCTTGCGTGAGCTCTTCATCCTTCTCGAAAGATGTCTCTTTCTCATACAACTCTTCGTATACCTCGACCACGGTCTCGAAACGAGCTGCCGCATCAGATACTATTTTCACGAATTCCTTCAGCAAAGGTTGGATCTCCATTGGATACGTGTCTTCAGAACCCAAGAGACACGTGATCTTTCGTATGCTATTGAATAGCTCCTGTATCAGGTCTTTGAATTCTTCTGCTGAGCAAGAAAGGTTCACAATGCTTGTCAGGAGCCTGTGATCAGATTCAGGCTTGAAGCTGTACTCATATCTACCTTGGACAGCCTGAATTTCCTTGTCAAGCACAATTCCGACTGTTCTGTTGCAGAATGACAGAGTTCGAAGCATGACGCGGAGGTAGAGAGCGAGCAGTCTATGATTTAGGATGAAGGCGGCGCAGAGGTCGGGAGCGAACTCCGAGAGCATGGGCACGACCGTTCGAAAGAGGTCTTCGAGTTCAGAGTCGGCAATAGCAAGATTTTCGGATGTGGATATCAAGATCGACAAGTGTGGGTACCATAAGGAGGTGGGCGACGGCTGAGTGGACATTAGAGCGGCTATGGTAGTGGCAGAGAGCCTCGGCCTAGGTTCGCAACTATCCATAGTCGCGCACAGATTTGGAATATTGGAACAGACCATAGCGTTGCTGCGCCTTGGGTGGTTAAGTAGTTGGCTAGGGATCCGTAGCAGTGCGCTGTAAGCCAAAATTCCTTTACGAATAAGATCACGACAATAAGATTGACAGCAAGGCAATTGTAAGACTCCGCAAAGAAAATCGTGTCTTTCTATCGCCCAGTAGAAATTACTTTCACAAGGAGTGGTGCTAGACAATCAAAGTGGAGGACAATGAGATTCATAGGACCAAAGGGGCATTATTTAGGATACAAAGAGAGCGAAAGCCTCGGCAACCGAATGAGTCCTTGCTTTTTGCTTGTGCGTGTATCTTGTGCGAATATTAATATCAACCAATTAATGACATAAAGCCGGAACAGGGAATTCATAGTGTTGGCAGTACTGATATCTTATGGAAGTAAGTTTAGGGATTTGGTCGGAGACTAATGGAAATTTGAGAAGAGTGATGAACACAGCCAGATGCGGAGATCGAACAATCAGGAACAGCTTGACTCGCATGGGGTACGGATAAAGAATTTGACTTACTTAAGCAGCATCTATGGTTCCAATTGCTCATGCCTTACTCCTGGAGAGACCAGCCGTCTTCTGAGCGTTTTCGATTAGTCCCAACGCAACGCCTGCAGCTATTAATCAGCTTAATCTTGTCAAAAGACACGTTGTATATCCTCCAGTGATCAGGAGGAACTTGCTGTCTAGTTCTGTTGGATAACGGGGAGAGGCAGGCTTTTCATGGCTTTTTTGACGAGTTTCTTACACAGAGGCTTGTAAGAACTCGGATTCGAAGACAAAGGATCAGCTTCAAGGCGCTCTTGTTGTGCACGGGGCATTTCGCTAGTTACAGAGACGTTGGTCGATGCTCTGTCGGAGAGCTTTCCCTTGAGATACTCGATCTCTGTCTTCGCATCACTGAGTTCTTCGCCCTGAATTTCGAGCCTGACTTCTGTGGCAATAGCCTTTGCATTGGCCTCAGCTAGTCTTATTCTCATGGCTTCAAAGTCGGTCTTGTTGAGCTCGGGCGTTGAATTTCCCGCATCAATTTCTGGAGGCAACCCGCGGTCTAAGTCGTCTGTAGAGGCTTTGCGCTGGTCAGATTCGCATACGAGAGCGGAGCTGTTAAGAACGAACATCACGTCGTCACTGAGCATGACCAAAGAATGGTCAGGGTTTCTGCAGGCGCACTCCTTGGTTCTCCAAGCCGACAAGTAACCATGCGTTTGCAGGTGCCGCTCGAGACTGTCTTGGCCATTCATGGCTTTACTTAGCAGAGCAGTTAATTGGCTTTGTACGTTGGCGTTGAGTGTTGGACAGGGTGTCATAGTATGAGCGAGCCAAGTTGGTGATATCGATGGGTTATTGAATCCGGATTTGAAAGGCTTAGAAGAAGGCCAGAGCACACTTTAAACAAATTCTGGGTAACAGTGAACCTATGAGAAAATCCATTGTCGGACGAGGCCGCTTATCACATAGCAGATTTCCCCCTTGTTTCAACGTCTTAAGTGAAAATCTGTCAGGAATTTTTCACCTACTGCTAGGATATTTAGCGCCTGTGGAGGTGAACGTATCAATCTTTTCGAGATCAAAGAATTGCCCGGCAAGGTTAGAAAGTCATTCATGGCTGTTGAACGGATTGGAAATGGCATTGTGTGAGCGAAATCATGAATCACTAGAGGGCTGCCGACCAAGACCACTGAAGAAAATATGGCAGAGTGAACGATATTGGCACGGCGGCAAGTCTGTGAGAGCGATGTGTTGCAAAGCAAGAATGTCACTAGCTGTTTGAGGCTCTAATTCATCGCCTTCTCATAAGGTGAACGATTTATGCGTGCGAGAAAATGACAACATAGAGTGCGCGTCGACCTAAGATTGGGCATGGCACACGGGCGGGCTAAGGCCTAAAGACTACCGGCCGGGCTCGCCCGAACCGAGCAAGGCTCTCTACCGAGCACTTTCTGCCGTACGTATGCCTCCAACTTCTTCCTCCAAGCCTCTTCCCTATGGCCTCTTCCCTATGGCCTCTTCCCTATGGCCTCTTCCCTATGACTTTGGGAATTCCTACGCGAAAGACGACGACGGCTATTTCCCTCCGTACGCAGATGTTGAGAAGACAACATTGATTCTCATGAGGTCCTTGACATTTATATGGTCAACAAATATGACTCGTTTAGAAGGCTATCCAGAATGTTTTAACCTCGTTGCAGCCCCTCCTGTTTTTTTGGGCACCAGATTACGACTACCATCCCAAGCAAACTTTTTACGCACCTCTCCTATCATGGATTGGCTTTCTTTTTGCGCGAGGGGAACTTCATTGTAAAGACTGATAGAAGATCAAGCTCTATCTTTTTGTCGGAAAGATCGACACTCGACACCACCATATACTGTACAAATTGCGTCGCCAAGTATCGCCATGTTGAAAGAAAAGGCCATACGAAAGCCTCGGGTTGAGCTTTCGAACCAGACACTGTCTCAAGCCTGCTAATTGATAAGATAGCAGATATTGAGATCTGGTGTGGTCTGCTCGCAACTTGTGTATGTCTCGTTTCACTTAAGTCTGACGGCAAGAGTTACTAGTTATACGGTAGGTCGATTTCCTGCGCTGTTCATTTCCACGATTGTGACTGTGAAAGGCATGCGTTGCTATGTCATTCTGTTCCCTTGGTCCTTTTCGCGTCGGTCAACTGCTGTGTCGTCCCGCGTCAGAAGTAAGGGCATTGAAGGAGTACTATGTCACTTCGCGTTGAGGACCTTAACTCCCACAAGCCTTGAAGCATGCATTCCCTTCCATTACTAATCTCCGTTGAATATCTCGATGAGTCGTTGCATGACTGTCCGCTATGACTTCGAGTGTTGGGTATAAATACTTTCATCTCGTACTTCGTTGTTCCTTCTCGCAAAATGCTACAGAAGTCTGAACACCTCAGCTCCAACACTCAGCGAATAGAATCTATCCCTAGATCGAAACATCGCTTATTACAGCTCCCATTAGCAGAAAAACTCCATCTTCATACACCAAACTTGCGAAAATGGCGCCCCTAGAAAATCGGACAAAAGGCGTACAGATGGCTACGAAGACAGATAAAACCACCAACAATCGCCAGCTTAAAACGCCTAAGAGACAGCAAAGTCTAGACGTCCCTATCAACAGAGAGAAAGCGAATCTTGACAAGGTGGACGGGCTCAAACACGGGAAACAACTTCCTAAGGGTCGGGATATCTATGCGTACGTGCATTGAGCGGAAGCCTGCCCCATGTACAGTACAATGCTGACTATTCTATGCGGCACTAGTCAAGTAGAGGCCCAACAGGACAAGGACAAGCGCGGCGGACAGCCGAAGGAGTACTCGAAGTCCACGGGCAAATGAGCCAACTTCTCGGGTCCTGTGCTTCAAAATAGCCTGGACAGGGATCTGGTGGTTTCCAGTCGTGATTGCATGAAATCTGAGAAAAGGGCTTCTTGGTGTGGCCGTCCATTCGTTACCTGTGTGATCACCTAGTTCGGCGTCTTGAATTCTGTCCTTTTCCCTCAAAGCTGTACAGCCAGACATCTCAAATAGCAACTCTTTCATTCACCGTCCCGTCATCAGCGACTCTAAGCTGGACGTCTCGCCTGACTCGACATTGTAGCATTCACTCCATCCGGAGCCACCCTCCGACTCCAAGCAATCCCAGTCATACCATACCATGCCCAGCGAAATTCCAGCCCGACCAATTCATCTCACAGGACATTCCTGCCTTCACCATCTTCCAGAGCCCAACTCATGATCCCCGAACCAACGACATTCAAGCGCGGATGCGTTACGCCAGGGCCAGAGTCGTGGTCCTGCGCGCTCTATAAAAAGGTCTAGGTCTCCCGCTATCTGCGCAAATTGCAAAGCAGTCGACATACCAGACTTTTCCAAGAACCCTTTGGTGAACCTGTCTTAGTACCTATTTCTTCTTAAATACATCAGAACCTACACGATGCCGCTATACAATCCATGTGAGTACACGATAATCTCGGGAGCTCCCAGGGTCTTCCTGGATCATGATTTTCTTTACTTGTCAAAACCTACCACTAACGTTTTTCCTCAACAGCCAAAGTAAAATACAATGCGAGGGGACAACGAGTGGGCGCACCGAAGAAAGTTTACAGGACGCCGAGCAAAGAACAAGAACCTCTTTGGCCCTACCTCGTGCCAGAAAACGAGACAGAGACTGAAAAAGCTGAAAGACTCAAAGCGATTGAAGATTTGGAAAAGCGGTACAGAGAGGGATTACCCGAAACGCACAAGAAATTGGACAAGGAAAGGGAGAGAACGGAGAAACATGAGAAGCGTATGAGAGAAGGTGGTGGTGGCGGCTGTGTAGTAATGTGAGGCGGATGACGTTGCATGCATGGTGCAAACGGCGGAGGGAGCGGGAGTTGGAGGATACGGACTTACCTGATGCTGCCTGCAGCATGAGGGTTTCGGTGTAGATCATTGTGATTTCAGAACAGAGAATTAGCGAAAAGGAACCTATGGCAGATGTGTCAGATAGAGGAACGTCTCGTAGAGGCGATTTAGCTTTGCGAGTGTTGTGCTTTCTCTGAAGCATTTATCTGATTCTTTGCACAGCCATAGAAAGTCAAAGCCCATTCGAGAGAGTTTCGTGTCCCCCGTTGCCATACAATGCTGCATGAAATTTGTGGCACACTGCTCGTGACATACCTCTGTGAGCCACAATTTGCTCCAATTACCTCGATTATGATCCAAGGAAGTTCCTTTGGCTTCGTGTCGAATGCCACCGGAGAGTGACATGCTTGACACGGCGCTTCCTCCCGGGCGTTTGAGGATAAATACTATCGTGACCTACCTTAGGAGATTCGTAGAATTCCCTGTATGACTGCTTTTTCGGTCGTGTCCGAGGCCTTTTGTCAAGGACAGCAAAAATCTTATCCTTCCTTGTCCTCAAATCCAACCTATTCGAACTAGTCACCGACGACCGATGCATCTTTGCGGCTCTTTACCTCCATTTCGAAGCAGCTCAGAGAGGTATCCTGTCACTGACAGCTTGTAGGTAATGTTTCTTCCACCATCATATTTAAAGAGTAAAGATCGTAGTATCATAGCCCATCTCTTTCAGTTATACACTGTCTTCATTTTCCGGCGCTGTGGAGCAGGATATGACACTCCGGATACATCAAGACCTCCGCAGGCAGGTCCGACTTGTCATGAGATCATCGCGAAGGCCCCAGCTGGCTCTTCAGGAATCGAGCAATTTTTGGTGCATAGCGGTTCCTTCGTGAGGTCTCCGAAAGCCACCGACGTCTCGAGATCAGAACCCACCGAGGTACGACTGCGGCACTCTACTCCGTATAGGCGACAAGAGGTGTATGGACAGGGAACAGGACAGTCGGGTGCTCATGAGTCATAGGAGAAAGAGCCTGATCTAGGAAGAACATGCGCGCTCTCGGTAGGATGAGGTGGGTTGATAAGAGGGAAGGGCAGCTTAGGCGCCAATTATCATCAAAATTATTGGCGTTTGCTGCGCTTGGCAGCACTGATACCAACCCGCGAGGGCCGAGCAGGCAGCTCCTGGCCGCCCCGCCTTCTGGTCACCCCGCCGCTCACCTTCTCGACGCTGCTTTCACTCTCTCTCTCTCTCTCTCCACATCAAAAGTGTGCCCACAGGATTTTAATGTCTGTGTTACCGCAGCGCCGGTGAATCAAAGCACACAGTCTGGCAGAAAGCAAAGTATCCAAAAACTCCGGTTGTTGAGTTGATTAAGAGTTGTTTTCAATGTTTACCATTCCAGTGCTCACTTGTAGTGATTAGAGGGAAACGATATACTAACATCTTCCCCTCCGTCATATTAATACTTGCGTCTTAGTTAGACGTGCAACCCCCACGCTCCACCCGAATTCCCATTTCCAAAACCCATGCACCACCAAAGAAACCCTGCCGACACCTATCAAGAGAAGGAAGATGTGCACCTCCCTCACGATTCAATACACGTGCGGCTGCAACCCGGGATTGGAGTCCGCGCAAGTCATGCGGCCACCGATACCGCAGCATGCTCAGCTCGTCCTACATCTACTTCTAAAGGTCCAATAAAAGAAGATATTATGCATGGATCTCCCATGTCGTCCACTCAAATGGCGAACAGCCTCGCTCGATGTGTCAGAGGGTGATTGGCTTACAATTCTAATATGACATGTGCGCTGAAAGGCTCAAGGATGCCACTACTATATCTACCCTCTGCTTTCTGCTTCAAAAAATACCAAAGTATTCACCCAGGGAGCTAGGAACACTAATTCCTTCTTAACTGTAGTCAGAGATTTTTCTTACATGATGCCAACTCAGAATGTACGTTTTACCCCTACCTAGTCGTCTTCTTTCTCATTTGCAGAACGTGAACCTCACTCATGACTTAGAACGCCAATACAAATAGGTCTGGCGTAGTGCATAGCCAGCCCAGTGGCGAATCGAATATGAACCCGAACGGCTCCTCGAACACAGGAATCAAAGTACCTGACGGCCAAGGAAAATCATTTACAGTCGACACAGGACGGTGCGAGACATGTGCGACCGAAAACTTCAGCTGCTGCAGCTGGGGCGGCAGCAAATGTACAGGGCATTGTGTAAGTAGTGAATTATTGCTGAAAGCTTTGTAAGTGGAACATCATAGCTTACGCACATTTTAGTAGAAAAACGGGAATTGAATTCGGCTTAACGTGATGCTCACTAGTGGAGGTTAAGGCGCGTTGGACTCACGAGCAAATGGGTTGGTATTCAAAACTTTTTCAGAGTGACTGTCAAAGCCCTGGAAGGAAAGTTTCTTTGCTTACATCTGAGTTGATCTTATTGTCTCATGAAAGGTAGCTTAAATCTCATAGTCTTCAAATCTTGACATCATCTTAAGCACCCCAGGTCAGATGTTTGAACAGGTAGTCGTTGTCCAAGAGTTTAGCCACGCATAGAATGTCTCAAAGTCTAGCTATCTGAGCCGACTGAGTTATTACGTCTCGTTCACAGGTAGGGCTCTTTTCAGCTACTGGTGGTAATGGTGGTCGAGGCGGTGGTAGTATTCATCTGTCTACAGCGTGCGCAACTTAAACACATAAGGCTGTACTGCTGGGTTCTATTGTGATGTCTCCAACGCCACCGGGCGATTGTCAAATGCCGCCCCGTCACCAAGGGAGTCGGGAAGAAGTCGTCGAATTACTGCCAGAAAGTACTGCGTTCGGCTGGATGCGCCGGAGGCTGGGAGGCTGGGGGCAAATGTGGTGGGTAAGGGGAAGGGAAGGAGAAAGGGAAATGAGCACGGAGGCGGATTAGGGGCGTTGGTAGCGGTCTATACGCAGAGGTTTAGGGGGGGGGATGGAGGGGATCTCTGCATGGATCCAGCGGCCTGCTGAGACGCGGATGAGGGTCGTGGTTGGGATCTGTTAATGAGTATTTCTAGGGACAATGCGGAGGGTAATATTAGCATTAGCCGATTTGTTAATTTGATGTTCAGTCGAATCAGTTCTAGACCATTTCCCAAAACCGCCTCTCTTCACTATGTCGGGTCTATCTATCTGCCGGCTTGACCGTACCATTTTTGCTGTCCTTCCACAACTGCTGTGCCGGCTCGCACCACTTGAAATGCTCTAAGCAGCCTTCGTGCGAGAGGAGTTGGTGCCGTTCCTTGTCCTGAGAGCTGGGAGACCTCCACACGAATTGCAAGGGTAAATCCCACCGCTCCACTCTTCGTTACATATACACACGATTTCCCGTCTGGCGCAGGCGCACTCTATCGTTCTGGATCGGAAACTTCACTCTTGGCGACTCTTCGATTCTCTGGAGGAGTAAAAGTGTATCGACGACGCTGCTTACCATGCCTTGGGCTCGTGTTACCCCAACTTAAGTATACAGAGCCTGGGGTGAGCCGGAGATACTGGCTCGAGCGATCTGGAGGTGAGCGTAGGACGGCATCACCCGCTCCCAACATGGGGTGAGCCAGCTGCGGATTTGTCAAGGCTTGGCGGGCAGCCCGCTAGAAGGAATAGGAGAACTTAAGGTAAAATTAAGTTGTAATAAGCGGGAGGGTAGCTTAGGCGTTGCTTGACATCAAAATTGTTGGCGCCTGCCGCGCCTGGCTTCCCTCGCTTAGGCAGGGGTAAGCAGCCCCCAAGCATCCTGTTGGGCTTAACTTGGGCGATGCCCCTCGTTGGTAAGGAACCTAAACGACATATAAATGTTGGTAAGAACGCCTCGTCTTCCATCAGTTAAGATCCGAGGTCGATCAGCACTCTTGCTTGCAGAGGTGTGGATGATCCGAATCAAGTCGCGGAGAGCAGAGGGTTCCTGGAGTTGCGTGGAGATGAGAATTTACCCGGACACTACTCATGAATTTGTAGATTTTTGTTCTATTGTGTCATTCCTTGTCTAGCTAGCTAAACTTTGGCAAATTGCCGGCAAGAACTCTATCGTAGCCCAGACCTCTATTGATGAACGCCATACCTATCGCAAATCGAGCCCATCTAGAAGCCCTGCTTTTGTGAACGAAAGCCCGACGCCAACGATTTCGCCGCATCATAATCCATACGTCCTCTATGCTCTGATCGCCCGCTTTGGGACGGCACTTGCCGATGCTGAAGGACGGACAGTGTGCATGGGGACGAATGGCCGTGGGAGTCCTTGTGTTGCGCTGACACCGTTCTCGCAGTTGTATTCTGCCACATAGCACTTTCCGTTCACCTTGGGTTTTCCATCGGGAGTGTACGAGCAGTCAACATTGCGCATAAGGACCTCGATGGCCTTGTCACCCTGGCCAAACTCCTCCGGCTTGCCCGACATATAGTCGATTTTGTCGTCCCACTTGACATCGATAGGAGCAGAGTCGCCGACTGTAAACGAGACACCAAGAGAGGTATCAATTTTACCATCTCCACCCTTCTGCGGCGTCTTCGTAATCTGCACATCTTTATTGGTCCAAGGTAGCTTGAAGTGTGCCTTCGGGTCATCGTTCCCAATATTGGTCTTGCATGTAGCGTCACGAACGGCGAAGTACGTGGTACCGTCATCGAACAAGTTCGCGTTCAGAGTGCAGATAGGGCCCTTGTTATCTTCCCAGAAGCAGTTGCCTCCGGATTCCATCTTGGGAGGCACTTTACCCGGTTGCACGATAGGAGGATCAGGAACATATGGAGTTGCACCGGCCGGAGGAGCTGAGCTTGGAATGGCGCTTCGGACAACTCGATGAGGGTTTTGATTTGGCAAAGCGTTGATCAGGGGAAGAAGGAGAGCAACAGAAGAGATGAATGAAGATGAAGAATGCATACTTAACACTATAAAGACTGCAAGGATATTGATTTGAATTGTATGATTGATTGATGGCTTGAAACTGTTTGATTTGAGTCGGAATAGCAAGACATAATCGGAACTTTTATACTTCTCTCCTCATGATCTGAGCTCGATGCCATCAATGCTTCAACGCGAGGAACTTGTTGCGCAACACTTGCCAACCGCCATTTCGCACGTCGCCATGGTTGGCGCACTCACGATTGCTGGAATGGACTCGAGAGCATGCCCTGGAGCAATTCAGGCCGTAGACGGCAACAGTAGATCTAACGATTCAACATGAGCACAATGACGCTGAAATGCTTGGTTGTACTGTTCAGTAAGTTGCACGGCTGGGGCTGACCTAAGTGTTCGCTGGAGACGGTCTTTTGTCTGGAATGGGCTTCGAAGTGTGAGGCTCAACGTTGGCGAGAGAATCGTTTCAAGGATAAGCACGATTCATTTACTTCTAAGGTCTTGTTGGACGATAGAGGAAAGGCTGGGGAACGGAACATGATTTCCAACCGGGAGTGGAGAAACGACCACCAGATCCACTGACGGCTTGGTGGCTGGCCAGAGTCGGCGTTCTTTTGAGTTGCTGATTAGGTTGGGCTTTACTTCTCCAAGTGCATTCCGCGAGAGTAGAGGCTGGTGTAATGGTAAGCTTAGAAGGATTTCCGCCCATCGGCCCCTCCAGGTTGGCTCTTTTCGGGCTCTGCTCATCTGGCCTGGGAACGCGAGAGAGCCACAAGGTAAGCGCTAAGCATTTCCACATTCTTAGTAGAAGCTAGATGGGTTCGCAACAGAAAAAGCTTATTGGTGTTGAGATATGTGTCCCAATTACTGAGGAGGTATCCAACAGGAGGGGGGGAGTGAAAGCTAATAATGGAAGGCCGGATAAGCGCGCCGTAACAAAAGACCATGCAAGCACGTTACCTAAGGAGAGTTTTTCCCGAACCTACAATCATTAACACCTTTAGAAAATAGCAGACATTTGGTAGGTCCGAACTCTACAACTGAGACCCGCATTTGATACCCGGTGCAATGTGGACGCCGGAAGTTATTGCTTTTGGAAGAACTGTGAACGCCAAACAGTCAAGAAGTCTTCGAGTTCCGGAAGATTCTGTCATGTTAACAACAGGGACATCGAAGAACGCACACTAAGAGCGAAGATATGCCAGTCGGCAAGCTCCAGCAAAACTTCTCCCAAAACTAGGCTTATCTCGCCGCAGAGCCTTGGCTTGGCAGTTGTTCACTATTTTTACGAGAACGAATCAAAGTTCTAAGTACAAGGATTTCTGCTCCGAGATGACATCTACACCTAACTAAATACAAGTTGGCCTATCCTGCCATGCCACCACACCGACGCCGACCAACCCCCGCGCTAGAAAAGAAGGTATTATCGCCATGCTTGCTAGTAGCGAGCATCCAATCCTTAAAGCTAAGAAACCTCCTGGGGCACTGCAACTGATTGATATACCTTGCCCTGGTTCACTGTGAATTGATTCCTATTAGCCCTGAGACAAATAACGGTTGCTCCATTTCCATACTTCCCAATTTTCTCATTGTTGCGGGTCTGAGGCTGACGGAACGAGGTCTCCCGAATAAGGTGAGATTGGTGTTGGAGGCGGCAAGTTAACATTTGCAAGTGGCGTGAGCGTGAAGAGACTTTGCTCCATGTTGGTCATGGGATCTTCTCTTATAGTAACTGGTGTCGGATTTCCGGGGTATCTCAATGTCCACACTCGTTCATTACCCTGGACTGTATCGGTCCAAACAATCGATCCTTTGGCAGTGGCCGGAGGACGCATCATGCCCATCATTTGTCCGAGATGGGACAGACTCCAATGGACAAACTCTCCTGTATTGTTGGTTCCTGTACCTGGAAAATATAACCCTGGAGTACGTTCAAGAGAGGCTGCCAGTGAGAATATCCCCTTCATGGAGTCTCTGAGTTCATTCACATTGGCCTGTGTAAAGGGAAACATGAGATGAATCATCTGGCCTAACTTCGCCTCATCAAAGAAGAGGATCTGGCGATGATGCAGCTGCGCGACCATCCATGCCAGTGACATCACTGAAACGAATCTGTCTCTGTATCCTGACGACGAGCCGCCAACAGCTGAATGAACACCGATGAACCAGCATTGCTTGAGAATTTGACCTTGTCCCGGGGGACCTCTGAACAGTGATCCTTGGAAAGCATTTCGGTGCTCATGAGTGGCCAGAGCATGGAAGGCATATTGCACTTGATTTGGAAGGTAGTTGTGAACGAAGGCAAGCTGCTGAGGATCGTCGGTAGGGTCACCCCTCAATGGAGGCGTCCCCAGAGTTCCAACCGTGTCCCAGACGGCAATGGCTTTGATGCCAGGTTTTGCAAAGACCGGTACCCCTCGGAATGCTGCCGCAAGTCCCGTCTCGGCACCTTGAGGATCGCCATTTGATCTTGCAAGTCTCCATTTTTCATAAATCTGCCTCACCTGGGCGCGGAACCCTCCAGGAGGCAATGGACCTGTGGGCAGTGAGATGATCCCAAGGTCGCAAATAAATATAGCCAAAGCTCTGGCTGTAAACGCTCCTCTAGAAAATCCAAAGAGGAATATCTCATCGCCTCGCGCGTACTTACTGCAGAGCCACTCGTAGCAATAGCAGATGTTGTCATGAATTCCTACGTGGTGGGTGTTAGTAATATCTTATGGATGGCGGTGATGAGTAAGGAGTAGGACGATGCTTACCACTTCCGACAGCTTGAGCGATCTTGTTACCAACGAATGAACCTGCTGCTGTGCCAATGCCCTGCTGATAGCCGACTATTTGTCGTTTCCCGAATCCTAAGGGACTGATGCCTCTGGCGACTCGGAATACGTTGCTGTTCTTTTCTTCGTTCGGATTGATCTTGTTTCCTGTTCCGTCACAACAGAGAACGATACGTTTGGCTTGCGCGTTGGAAGCCATTTGGTCTTGATCTTTCAATAAAGGGAGCTATAACACGAGATCTAGAACCGGTGTGGACAAGAAGAAGTAACGACGTCCAATCAACGGAAAGAGAGGTGATGAGATAGAACTTTTATGCCTGATCTGCACCAGGCAATGCTTCTGGCTACTTACCTCTATATAAATACCCGCATCACCGCGTAAGAGTCGTCGAAAGCTAGAATTATCTGCATAGTTCATTCTGAAGCGTAGAAGAGGCGTTGCTGAGCGTTTGTGCATTATTACGAGAGACCGTGCTGACTGCAACAGCCCATTTGGCAGAAGGCCGCCGCCACAACATCATCGTGTTAGCGGTAGGCTGATGAACTTTTGCTTTGATGATTCAGCATCAATGGGCTTTCAAATTAAGATCCCGTGGCGCATTGCTTAAGATAGATGTAGGAACGACTTTAATTTGCCTAGGATGCGGTGAAAACTCGGGATCTGACGCGACAGGGACTTTGTTGCACGTTGACCCCGCGGGCGGAAAATTGTTTTTCAGAGCCGACATCAATCAGCGCGATGCTTGGGGTCGGTGACAGCAAATACTGTCAATATGAACAATCACTTTCCAGAATAGTGCCGCAGCAATGTTCCCAAAAGACTGTCACTTTACTATCCTTACCTTCGTACATTCGGAATCCACTACCTACGTCCTCCCGTAGATTCTCTCCCTGCACCTGATTGGATGTTACTGAAGCTCCGAGTCCGTTCTTCCCTTCCATGCTTGGACGATCCGCTTGCTTCGTCTTCCTTGGCTGCATCTCAAGTCTTGCATGTGATTCAACATTCTGATCCAGCCCTTGAGTGTCTGGCTAGGTTAAACTACGGAATCGATTTCGTGCCGCTTACCCCCAAAGCGTTTCGTCAGGAGTTTCATTGGCAAATTCGTCGCTTTTCTTTCTCCCTCAGTCCGCAGCATTGATATCTAGCTACACGTTTATGTCCAAGGTGCTGACATCTTAGATTAATGGAATCAGCTTCGACCTTGAGTAAATCTTCAATGAACGTCGTGGTCCTTCTACCCCAAACTCGACGGTGGAAAAGGGTGCCTTCGCCCCCACTCAGCCCTGCTCCGGTTCCTTGTTTCGAAGACATGCCAGTGGCTGTTAACATGGATAACTTAAGACGATCTCCTTCAAACATGTCGTCCCAAATTGGTAGCAGCTTCAACCATAACGTTGATCATTACCACAGCTGTGCCATGTAGATATCTGCCCTTCTTTTCCTATACTGTTTCGGGTATCTGTATATCATCCAACGATGGCCCCAAGTATGAATGCCCCTCGATGCATTTTCATCAGATTTTTGGACAAATCTCATCGATCAATACACATGCCTATTTGAGCGAACGCGTTGACTTCTTCGGATATATAAAGCCCCAACTCCCTTGCGACAGAGTCACAAATTCCAATTCTCCAGCACAGGCTCCAAACACTTGAGACTTGACAGCTTAGGAAGACCACAAAGCATCCAAAACCCATCATCACTGTTCAATACTCGTCAACCAAACCAGATTCTATCACCCTTATCATAATGCACCTGTCTATCCTCTTCTTCGCACTAGCTGTTCCCTTCATTCACCATGTTTCTGCCCACCCCCTTCGCCCCAACGCGGAGCTCACTAGCGCCAACCTCGACGCTCGTGCCGCTATTCCAGAGCTCCTCAACACTCCAGGTAAGCTGGCGCGAAACAGGAGCCCCTTTCCGGCCGCTGAGGCTAATACCGAAGGTGTAGCGGAGAAAAGGTTCTGCCACAAGGGGAAGAGAGATTGCATGGTTAAGGATGGGCCAGGGTTGGAGGAACGTGAACCGGCGCCGGAGCCGGAGCCGGAATCGGTCTCTACGACGAAGAAGAGGGGTTGTCATAAGGAGAAGAGGAATTGCATGGTTATCGATGGGTCGGAGATGGAAGGTGAGCCGGAGGTGTAGTTGGACGCGATGGCAAAGGAACGGGTGGAGGTGGTAAGGTTTCGTGTACAGCCGATATACAGCCATCGTTGCAGGAAGAAGAGGGAGAATTGGATATTATAGCGATGTAAGGACGTGTGAGATAGGAGAGGGAGAGGCGCGTCAATGACGGTTCCTGGGTTCTCGGCCTGCAGACTGTCCTTGGTTCTCAATAAGTGCCATAGTCTAGCGCTGGAACAGGACCACTTAAACAGGTACAAGCGAATTAAGAGCTTTGGCTTCAAAGCATAGGACAACCACCAAGGGCAGGAGCGCTGTCACTCTTTGTTGAGATCTTGAATCTACTAGCATGCAAAGAGTCCTCGTCTAATATGTATCTGGTCCCACGGCGCAAGAAATTTCAAGGCTTGGCTCCCCCAAGTACGAGATGTGTATAACCAAAGATGCCATGAAACCTAAGTTGCTAGGTAAATGGGTATCAGTCGACGTGCAGAGAATGAAGCCTTTAGCTGCAGACGAGGAGAGCAAAGTATTGTCAAAATATGTTGGCGCAACGGCCGATTCACCTCGGAAAGCCACGGCAAAGAACTCGAACGACAAGTGGTCTAGTATTGACCCAGCAGGATTTTCAATAGACATGATTAGGCTGGAAATCGCTAGAAGACGACTCGTAGGATGAAGGTTGACAGGCTCCAAATTGGCGACTGGAAAATCAAAAAGCTGTTATTTACTAGGCTGCCTCAAAATGCTCGACGCGAGCCATTTGCCAAGCCGAATGCTTGGTTCATCCAGTGCTACTGTTCCATAGTGTGACACAAACATATTTAGAGGAAATATAAACAATTGCGCAATGATAAACCTCGTAGACAAGCCGTGTGGACCAACGTCCGTTATTGGCAGGCAGTGGTCGAACCAACTAGTAAACTCAGACTCGGGCCGTACGAAGCCAAAAAATCTGTAAATTCTGTCTCCAAAGAGCCACAAAAACGGAATGTGTGTCAGATAGAGGCTGAAGCTGACCTTGCCAAGATATCTGCAGTAGGTAAGACACCTTTGGAGCCACCGTATCTTAAGAACTCCATAGAGCAATAGGATGGCTCCTATGGAGTTCCAGAAACGCCAGTACTCGTCGTTGTAATAATGACGAGGAACTAACATCGTGAACCAGTACCATCCAGGCGTGCCGTAAGAGCGCTCTGGTACCTTTGTGCCTGCTGGCTGACCAAGTAGGTACCATCCGATTATGAAGATGGAATGAAGGCCGATTGATTTAGTGCGGCTTGAGAACCTCTTCAGGAATGACTCGTCCAGTGCTTCAAGATCATTAGCAGCAAGTATGGCACCTGCCATAAAGCAAGCCATTGCCCAATGATAGAAGGAAAATAGAATGAGACCGGCCAAACAGAAGAAGAGGTTTCGATGTTTTGTTTGGCTGAGTACTGCAACAAGGGTGAAGACAAGAATCGAGCCTTTGAATTCCATCGGCATGGTCCAGATGGGAGGGTCATATGGAAACCAAGGCGTGAATGGGCCATGTTCGGTGAAAGGGTTAAGTGCCTGACAGAGCTCGATAAACCATTTTCCTATCTCTGTGAAGACGCCGTCTTGCTTCGGCGGCCAAACTAGTAATGGCGCGAACGGAAAATGTAGCGCAAGCGCCAATGCTAGTGACACTCCTGCGGGCGGAATGAATAGACGCAATGGCCGTCGAAGAGTCGCGGACAGAAGGCTTTTATGACAGCTCTCGCCGTGATGTAACATGCGTAGTGGTGACCTGCTCAGGACATATCCAGACAGAACGAAGAAGACGGCAACTGCAGCATTGCCCCCGGTGAAGAAAACGCGAATAAGGGGGAGGGTTGCGAAATATTTGGCGCCGCCCTGAAAGCCAAATCCATGGTGAATTGGATCCTCAGCCCCGTAATACCACGAGATATGGTGGTAGATGTAGACAAGAAAAGCCGCTATCCCGCGTAGTCCGTCAAGGAAGGCAATTTGAGGATTTGCCGTAGGCTGCTGTTTCTCCGAGGGCTGGGGTCCTGTTACCCGTTGCCGCTCGATGTCGACGTCGTCTGGGAGGTCTTCTTCACGTGGAACGGCGCGCCAAGCTTTCAAGTTAGCCATTGTCGACGTATCTTCAGATTGTCATCCATTGTCGGCAGAGCCCCATTCCACAAGTATCAACGTCTCGAGTCAATCCTCAAATGCTCTGAGGATGAGACGAGTGACAGACTATCTTTGAGGAAATGCCCCGGCGTCAAATCAGACGATGAATTAGCTTGCGAAAGTGTCTGCTCTCCGGTTGCCGAGGTAAGACCAAAATAGTACTAGCTTCCAAAACGCGCTCATGCACGTGAGTCCGCGTTTCTAATTTTATTACCATCCTTTTGACAATGCCTGAATACTTGTATGGCGCCTAGTTCTTGATTCGCCGTGCTCCTGCCTCCATACATACTATATATCAACAGCGAGACGTTAGAGATCAATGAGTTGGGAGGCGAGCGGGTCGAGGGTTGAGGCCTTGGCGAAGTTGCCGGCTAACGGCCGTAGACAAGGAGAGAATTTCGACTTTGAGAGACAAGAGTACGCGGTGTAATTGCGGATAGTGCAGATGAAGTCAATGAAAAGAGAGCGATTATGGCAACGCTAGGATTTATGTCTCGGTGGTCGAAAGAAACACTCTATAAGAGTAATGATGCACACAAGAATCTTACCAGCCGAGCTCGAAAGTCCAGCAGTGTCCCAGGTACTTATCGAAAAGCTATCTCATTGATTTTTGCTTTTTCGTGCTATGCGACGCCTGAGCTGATCCACCCCCAACATCGTGGCTCAAACTTTGACGAAATTGGCGCAAGGCCACTACTTGTCCAGACTACTTTAGGATCACGCTCTGTTCAAGGACAGAGCGATCGATGTTGTGGTCGTTACCAGCGTAGCACATTCTAGAAAATAGCACTAATAGGGCTAAATGGAAGAACGCTGAAAACGCTCTTCTCATTCGTCATACGACAGCCACCAATTTTTCTTCTCGATTCATCGATCCTCACAGACACTTGTGCTGTACCTGCGATCTCTTCATCGCCCCCAATGAAGCTGCTTGTGTCAGATCTGACATTTAGGCTGTGGAACCTCCGCCAGATCTAATCTGTTTGCCACAGTCCGTTTCTGAACTTTGCTTTCTCCCGGATTCAGCACAAGGAGCACAGGTCAAAAGCTCGGAGAAGGACATGTCTTACCCATGATCCAGCGGCACTGATCAAGATCGTCCATACGATCCCGGCGCAGCCCTTTTCAATGGCCAGTCAGGGCCAGATGCGGTTCCAAGCAGGCTAGAAGGCCCTGCGCAACCTGGATTCAGGCGTCAGTTAGGCGCAGAAAGAGGCACAGACAGTGGCCTGGCTCAACTTGTCCAGGACTATTTGAAACAGTTCTGGCGCAGATACCGCTATACACCTCTTCCTCCGGGGCATATACGGCTCGCTGTCATTCGACCCGGTGTACGTGACAAGCCAATAGAGGTGGATCTCATCTCGGCTCCCTTCAAACAGGTACAAAAATGCTACAAAGCATTCTCTTATGAATGGGGTGAAGGTCTTGCTCTGCGCTCAGTCATTCTCAGGGACTACATACATCCTCTTAGCGACATCCAAAGCCCGAGAGAGAAATTCAGACATATCGCATTGAAAGCCTACGGTACAAGATTTTTCGTGCGTCAAAATCTATTCGAACCTCTTCGATACCTAAGGCAGCCTCGCGAATCAGCTGTTGTTTGGATAGATGCCATCAGTATCGATCAACTGAATGATGACGAGAAAGCCCAGCAAGTCCGCCAAATGGCAGAGATATACAACGGAGCTAGCTTCGTTAACGTCTGGCTAGGCACAGCCAGTATGGCAACTGACAAATCTATGGATCTTATAAAAGAGTTGGTTAAATTTCCAGAGCTTCAGAACATGCTCGTCAGGGACAATTCTGGAGATCGGTTCCTCGGCCTGGTCGAGCTCATGAGCAGTCGCTGGTTTAGCCGCCGCTGGGTCATTCAAGAACTGGCATTGGCAAGAAGTACTTCTATTCATTGTGGAGCCAAGGTCGTGCACTGGGACGAATTTGCAGATGCAATATCCATCTTGGATCAATCAGCCCCTGACGTTCGGTCCCATCTTCATAGCTTGCACGTTCCCGCCGAGGGTTTGAATATTATCAAGTTTCTCGGCGCGAAGACCCTGTCTGAAATAAAGAGCATGGTCTTTGAAAGAGACGACGAGAAAGTTTCGAAAAAGAACTTATCTTTGGAGCACTTGGTTTCCAAGTTAACATCCTTCGAAGCTAGCGATCCTCGGGACATCATTTATGCTCTGTTATCCATCGCACAAGATGAAGCCCCAGAACTGCAGCCAAATTACAAGATGAGTTTGATGCAGCTCTTTGTCGAGTTCGTCAAGCATTGCGTTATTTCATCGGGATCACTTGATATCATCTGCCGACACTGGGCCCCTGTCAACACCGATGTCTGGTTGAAACATCTGGTCACCGAACCCACCCGTTCAACCCGGACTCGAACGAGGCTTGTCAAAGCTCGCATTGAGACGACTCTTCCTTCCTGGATCTCGCAACTCGACAAATCTGAATATGGACCGCCGTCAAAAATTTTTCGCGGGCGGAAGCATGGAGAGAGCTTCACAGATATAGAACCAAATGAGGAAAAGTATGCGGCCTCGGGAAGCAAAGGTGTAGAAATGGCTATTTTCGGTACGAAGACGCCACCACATGGATTCGCTGCGAGATCGGAAGCCGCCCAAGCAGAAGATGTCTCGGCTCTTGACATAGACGAGCAAATGCAGGCACTGAAAATTGAGACATGGTGGTCAAAATATCCTGAAGAGCACTACCCGGGTATTTCAGCCGATGATTTGCTTGTCGAAATGTATGATGGAACGTTGACAGTCCGTGGCATGGTGCTTGGTGGCATTACTGAGACGTCTAGTCGAATGATGCCTGGAATTATTCCCCGCGAGGCTCTACAGATGGGCGGATGGAAACATTCTCTGAGGCAGCAGCCACTTTCCGTTGAGGAGGTCCCGGATCGGCTCTGGCGAACACTCGTCGCGAATAAAAATGAGTTGGGAAGACCACTAGATCCTGTCTATCGTCGTAAATGCCTCTGGGCATTCTCCCGTGAGACAGCTAGCGGCGATATCGATATTTCTGGACTTTTGAGAAACTCTGAGGAGCGGAAAAGTCAGTTCATTGACGTGCTTAAGCGGATCGAAGAAGCCACGTGGAATCGCCAGGTGTTCAAAGGTGGCGAGGATGGCGAGTCATTGTTCGGGCTGTGCCCGGAAGACGCTAGGGTTGGCGACTTGATATGCATCGTCTATGGGTGTAGCGTTCCCATGGTTCTGCGTTCATGCACGACCAAGCCCAAACTTGGCCAGAGGATTCCCAATGCCCCAGTTAGGCCTTCGCGGATTTCGACCGGGAATCTGATTACCAATCTTGACACGATAAACCCTGGCCGAAAATCCGATCCAAATCCTTGGGCAGAACAATACGGTCATGGTACCAAGAAAAGAAAAAGAGGCTTGCCTCATTCGTATCATCAACTTATTGGGGAGTGCTATGTGCATGGTCATATGGATGATACAGCAATCAATTCCGGAACTCAGAGTTATCAGGAACAAGATTTCATCCTCGTTTGACGGATTTATTTCTATAACATCTACATAGATCTTTGGTCCATGACTGGTCGCTGTGACAGTTGAATTTCGCGAAGTCTCTTAGCATTTACAAGGACAGAATTCAATCCACCGCCATCTGCCGGCATTTTGGAGGTCTTTTGAAACCTCCCATCTTGGTAAGAGTAATCGGTTATCGAGCCTTAAAAGGGAAATTCACTAATGCCATACCATGAAATTTAGATACATCATCTTGTCACCGTCTATCATCGCATGGCAACTTAAGTCCACATGCCAACGACAGCATGTCAACAATCACTATTCACTGCTAATAGTCCGCTTGCATGCAACTCACGAGTCGTAGCAGAAGCAGGCTTCTGGAGACATTGTCGAAAGGATCAGTCCATCAACATTGGAATCTAACGGCCAATCAGACTAGCAAGGGATCCTGTACTCCGCATCGCCAATGGCGCAATGGATGGATCGAGTCCTCAGATGCAATTTCGCAAACGCAACCGCTACGAAGCTACTTGGTACACGGAAGTAATCCCCCTTAAGCTTTTGGAGTGTACAAGGTGCGAGGTGTTGTCGGCGGAGAGATCCCGCTGCTCTCATTGTCTCCGCCGCCTTCGACTTCCAGCTTCACAAAGCCGTTAAAGATTTTTGCTGTCGAACGCCAATCTATGATCAATCCGCTGGATGTTGAGAGCCTGCGTTTCGTCCCTAATATTCTTCATTCCACGACTCGACGCTCAGGGGTTCTATCTACTCCAGCATAAGTTGGTTTGATGTTGCCATTCTCTAATCAAGCTGGGTTTCATGCAAGCATGCCAACGAGATCCAACAACTGCAGAGAGTATGAACAAAGATCAATCAATATTCAGTGGGATTTGCAGGACAAGAAATCTGATGATACAAATAAATCCGTATTGTTTCCCAGTTCGGCCCCTAGAAACGCCAAATGACGAAACAGTCTCAGCTCGCCCTATTCCACGCACCCCGTTTACTTCCTCCCAGCACCAAAGCCAAAGCTAGCATTCTCCTGGAAGTTGAAACCGTGCTGGCCGTGTTGTTGCTGATGCTGCTGCTGCCCATTATGCTGCCCTGGCATGTGGCCTCCCATCGCGTTCCCAATTTGCTGGCCAAGCCCGCCCAGCATACCCTGTCCATGCTGTTGGCCCTGCTGCTGCTGCTGATGGTGATGCTGGCCCTGTGCAGAGTTTGGTCGCGAGATCTTCTTGATGGCATCCTCGGCGATGCTGCCGATGAGCGCGCCGCCGACGGAGCCGAGGAAACCGTGGCCCGCTGCTTTGTGGCCGAAGACACCGCCGGCGAGACCGCCTGCACTGGCGCCGAGGAGGCCGCGCTCGCCTTCAGCGGCTTGGGGCTCGGAGTGAGGTGGGTAACCTTGCTGCTGTTGGTGTTCGCCATAGGGTTGTTGTTGCTGCTGGTTGTATGGACTAAGGGGGGGTTGGGTCAGCAATGAGGAACTGAAGACAGCCTCTGGTAATTACTCACTCAGAGAGGTTCTGCTGGGAGTGGTTGCCGTAGCCGTTGTTGTACTGGTTCTCCGGCTGCCATTGTTGCTGCTGCTGTTGATACCCCTGGTTGTAGCCTTGGTTCTGGTCTTGCTGACCGTAGTAGCCTTGTTGATTGTTGTATTGGCCAGACATTTTCCGCTATTACTTATACAAGGAGCTCAATAAATCCAAGAGTTGAAGAACAGGATAGGATATTCTTGAAGAGATGTAGAAAAGACGATAAAAAATGGGCAGGCAATGGGTTATTGAAGTCGAATACTAAGGTCAACGGGAAAACCGCGTATACATCAACCTTTTTGTATCAAACTTCAAGCCGCTCCGAGACCAGACTATGCTCAACTCGTGCCATATTACTGCTGATCTTACGAACCCTTTAAATTTTTTCGTTCGCCGCCTCCAGAACTCGTTCAGCTGGCGTACCTTGCTGCGCAAAGAGGTCCATGCCACGTTTAAGGTCCCGTGGCGTGGTTGTAAGCTGACATGAGGTTGACGGGATACTGAAATTAAGGCGTCCCGCAGAATCTACCGAAAGGAGGCAATCGTTTAAGCCTGTACACCTTTGTAAGCTTTCGACGGCTTTGATGGCCGATATTTCTATGTTTAGGGGATGGGGTGATGGTGCAGGGTGAGTCAGGGAAATTGCGCCGGTGGGAGGCCGCATGGCCGGGGTTTTTCATGCGGCCGCATCTCCCGTCGTCCAAGGGAATACCGTCTCGGGAAATGAGCCCAGTTTGGAAATGTGTGGCAGAAAATCACAGTCTAGAATTTATGCTTATTTAGGACAAGAGTTGCTTGTTGCTTTTTTGCACGGACTAGGCTACGGAATATGCATGCCAAGATGATCCCCGGGTGGTTCTAGCGGTGGCTCCCGATGCCATAGACTTTGGTGCTAAGAATACTGTTTTGCGAGGGACACATAGCTTTCTTCGACATCTCGTTCAAGTGGTAATGCTCTATGTAGTATTGTAAGTCCTGTGCATTTCCTCCTCTTCATTGGCAAAGTGCCTCTCAGCTTTGCATGTACGCATTGATTCATCATAATTGTGTTATCATCCAGAAGTTCGTCCAGGGATTTCGTCTATGTAATATTCAGTGGCACTGTCAAAGTAGCGATATACACTGAAGGTATATTGAAACTTGAAATGCAGGCGTAGGCAGGTGATGTTTTCGTCGGAGTCTGGCAAATAGCATGGGGTTTGATGGTCCTGTTTCAACTATAACGTCTTGGATGTCTCGAACTGATCATTAGAGTGCATTTCAAGCCAGGAGTCCGGCCATCTCGGGTGCAAGGACGTTCTTTTGAGCCCAGGAATTGGTTGTGAGTAAAAGGCCGTAGAGGAAGACTAGATAAAAGTTAGCGCCACGAATTTATATGGACACGATTATGGTGAACTTGGTGGGAAATACCTTGCATAATCCATTCATAGCCGTACGGGCTAGTGAGAAATTCTTCCGGGATCTTCCTCTCCGCGAGCAAGAGGAGGACCTCTTCCGGAGGCTTTTGCAGGAGATCCACGAAATCAAACTCTGAAAGCGTAGATACGATACTCGCAATTGTAGATGATTGCGATGGCGTGAGCGCACCTGATCCCAGGGATGGTGATAATTGGGGAATGGGTGAGACAGGGGCGTCATGTTGTAAGGTTGGCGAGCCTAAGGCGAGAGTTGTTGGGGTCGATACAGGACTAACGATAGGAGATGCGACGGAAGAAGGCACTGGACTCCGAGACGTCGGAACAATAGGCTGTGGCGGCAATGGTGCTCGGGGTATTAGAGAAAGAGAAGGACTAAGATGTTGGGCAAGGGACGCTTGATGTGTGTTCTGACTTTGGCGCATGTTAGTTGGCGGCGATTCGACTGGAGGAGAAGTTGAAGGCCTTGAGAATATGTCCGGATCTACCCGTGGAACACCTGAAAATAACGATGAAGCAATAGCCTGTAAAGGCTGACTACTTGCTGATGCAACAGTGGTTCCGGCGGCTGGAGACAGTACAGGGATGTTCTGCCTTGGAGTTGGAGGCTGGTGTGGACGAACAGGAGCAGCTGGCGAAGAGTGATTCTGAGGGATACTGGACGGTCGAGCAGAAGCTTGTGCATGCCCAGGCGGGGCAATTTGTGGTGGAATTGGAGCAGATGGACGGGCGGCTGGTCCAAGTTGTTGACCTTGCGTAGTCCTTGATTGTGGCCCAGGTCTTTCTTGCGGTGGGTGACTGGGGGCTCCCTTGGCGTGAATGTTTTGAGGAATGCTCGTAGGGCGAACTGGAGCTTGTCTATGCTCTGGTGAGAATCTTTGTGGTGTATTTTGAGCAGTGGTTTGGCTAGCTGGTCCAGGTCGGTGCCCTGGTGGATGCCCTGCCGTGCCTGGCTGCCGTAAAGGTTGATTTGGAGGAGGCGAAGTTCCAGGAGCAGCTCCAGGAGGATGAGCTGGCGTACCCATTGGTGTTGAGCCATGAATTGGAGGAGTGGTAGGAGCAGAAACGGTTCCGCTTGCTCCTTCTACTCTGCCTGGAGATTTCAGTGGTCGATTCTCATTTTGCACCATCTGTGGGAGCATTAACGGCTTGATGCTTCCACTGGAAGAACTTGGTGCAACAGCCTGGCGTTTTCGGTACGATCGATTCCGCCTCAAAGTATTGTAGGTTCCAGCTGGTCCGCTAGGAGGACTAGACTTCCGCGAGGGTTGTAATTTTGGGCTTGAGTTGTCAATTCCAGCAAGCGCACGCAGGAGCTCCCATCTCGCCCGAGTTTCCGCTGTCACGCCAGTTTTGGACGGTTGGGTGAAGTGCCACTGGACCTGTCCTTCCGATGCAACTTCTGTCGTGTCCGCAAGCGATGTTTCTCTATCGACCGTCTCACCACCTCCCTCGGTGGAAGCGGATTGCGGTAATTGATAGTCATCCTCAACGTTGGGGATCTGCCGACCGCTTGCTATCCCGCGAATGTCTCCTAAAGGCCGCTCATTTGCCATGATGCACTAAAGGAAGGAAAAATTGACTGTTCCTTAGGGTCTTCTGAATTCACAATCAAAGTGTTGAAGAGATCGAGGGCAAGTGGGGTAAAATGCTAAGATGTAGCCAACGTCTTAGTAAGAAAATCAACTAGCTCTAATGCGTTCCCAGACCAAGCCGAGAGCCGAAGCTGTGTATCATTGAAAGCCGCCTCTTGAGTAGCTGTAATGCTACGCCTTCGGCTTGAAATCTTGCACGCTGTCAGCTTACTTTAGGTGGCCAAGGAAGGGCAAGGTTAGTGGAGGAAGGTTGCCATAGTGTATTAATCAGATACAGGCAGATACGGCAATTCAAACTCTCTAAGAATCGCGTTCCATTCTATACAATCATGTGAACATAAGCCATACCTATTAAGCCTCTTTAACAAAACCTAGTCTATGAACAATTCAAAAGAGATCTTGTATCAGCCCCGAAGCAGCGTCTCCGATCTTATCAGCAAAATTCACCTTCGCCTCGCGATCGGCTTTGCGCTTCATGATGAAGTGACCAACTGCAAAGGCGACCTTTACGGATGTCTCGATGATCGAAACAACCCAAGAATTCCCCTACTCTAGATTAGCAAATGTTTGCCCAGTCATTCGTAATAGCCACCTCATACCTGTAGCTTGCATAGACTACTAAAGTCAATATTTGAATGTAGATCTCGCTGGAGAGCCTTAGCCTTGTCGCCACAACTCCAACCCCAGATATCGTTGTTGACATTGTGCAGGCTTTTCTCATATCGGTACAGGAATGTGATGATAAGCCATACGCCGATGTGGATTGCGTATTTGACAAGGACGGCCTTCCAGCTGCGTCGTGTTCGGTTGAAGCAAATGCAATACGTAATCAGAGTCCCAACGGAGATTGCAAGTGTAATGCCAGCTCCGACCAGAAGCATTATCGTGGGCCATACTTTTACATGTTGAGGCCAAGCTGGTTGTCCCTCGATAATCTCGTCTCTTGTTCTGTAAAGGAGGTTCGTTGTCCATATCATAATCCCAAACATAATAGTACTGAATATAGACGAGAGTCCATTAGAGAACATTCGGAGGACTTTGAAGTACTTCGCGTATCTTTTAAAGCGCATCAATCGAGCTTTCTTCCCGCCATCTTCAACAAGGTGGTGAGAAGCGTGGGTAGTATGTTGGTTCCCGCTGGGAACCTGCGTGTAGCCGCTATTCAGTTTTGAAGGTGGGTTGTACTGGGCGGGTTGGGGTGGAGGTTGTGGTGTCGGTGGGCCAGACTGGTATGCAGTATTTTGCTGGAATTGATCGACAGGAAGGAGAGGCACGTTGTCCGATGTGTGCGACTGTCCAAAATCTTGACCTGAGTAGTATGATGATGCCGCCATTGTCACCAATTAGCTATAGACCGAGGGTATTGGGTAATGCGGAAGGAGTGTTTCGAGTGCAAAAGAGCCTAAACACAGCGATCTGGTCGAGTGACAAAGTCTGGGCAAAGTCAGAGAGCAGCCACAAAGAATCGGTCAACCACCAGGCGTCAAATCCGAGACAGTCGCCCCTTTGACCATTAGAGGGGCATGACCAGCCGTTAGGAAGGCTGACAGAGGCGGCATGTTGGACAGCCGAGACACGGGCAAGCTTTCTCGTGGCGTCTGCTTGAGCCACATCCTGTCTAGCGTCTCAAAGACGTCTACGCAAGCGGGATGCAGCACAAATTTGACGGGGTGGTGAAGAGGCTCAACGACGACTAAGCACTAGTTTCAAGGGGGAATCGTGGAAGACAGAATTTACGTGAGCCGGAAGGCTTGTTTTGTGGTTAGAAACTAACTCTTTAGGGTCAAAGGTTAGGCCCCGCCCCGCGCACGGCAACTTCTCGGAGCGGAATAAGGGTGGCATGCAGGGACCCGACCACGTCTCCTCGCTTAGCACTGCTCTTCCGCCGCCGCACGCATCTGGCTGCTCATTCTGGACATGTTTGCAGTCTCGAAGCACTCTTAGGTAATCATTCGCAGGCGTCTGAATTCAAAGATATCGCCCATTGGCCAAATCAAGCTCTTACTAGGTGCTGAAAAACTTATGTGGACTCTCACACTATTCTCAAGAATTACACGCTTCGGTGATTCCATACACCACTTCAGAGGCGATACTTGTTTGCGTCTAATGGTATGAAATTGTCTTTGAGCTGTGTCAGCTTAGACGTAACGCCATCTACTGCTGGCGCCCTGCCATCTGAGATGGCGTGCCTGAACAGTCGTCCGAGCACAATATCCGAAGGGCCTCACTATCGTCAGCAGGTCTAAGAATAAGACTACCTCAACAGAGGTTCAGCTCGTAAGTGTTCATTGATCAGCTTACTTCATCTTCAATCATTTGTGTGCCTTTCCAAATCTTGAAGCAGCGGCCATTGCCATCATGGTTGCTTGTCGACCTTAATAAGCCTCCTTTCCTTCATTTATATGTCTCACCGATCATCCTCAAACGATCATCATTCTACAACAAACTCCTCTTCAGTAACTACGGATTCCAAAAACAACAATCTTGCTCCTCCGCGGACACCCTCGAAAAGACTCCGCAAAACTTCTCTTGCACAAAACCTCATCCTTCAAGGCCAACTCCAACACAGAATGTCTCAATACGGAGCCCCCGAAGCTGGTGCTGCCTACGGCCAGCAACCTGGAGCTCAAGCTGGTGCAGGTGCCTATGGTGCCTACGGTCAACAGCCCGGCCAAGGTTACGGCCAGGAATCTCAGCAATTCGGCCAGCAACAACCCGGCCAAGAATCTCAGCAGTACGGCCAGCAGCAGCCTGGCCAAGAAGGCGCCGCCGGCCAACAAGGTATGGAAGGCCAAGAAGCTCAGCGACGCCCCGGCGAACAAGGCCAGCAGCAACCCAACGGCGCTCTTGGCGGTCTCGCCGGTGCCCTCCAGGCCGCTGGCCAGAACAAGACTCCCGCTGCCAGCAACCCCAGGGCCCCGAACCACGCCCACTCCCGCTTCGCTCAAGACCCGCACCACCACAACGTTATGCAACACTACCACAAGGTGGCCAATCACGGCATGACCGCCTCCCACATCGAATCATTCGTTCACCTTGGTACTTTGGGGCTTTCAATGCTCGCCCACAATGCGGGTATGACCGCTGGCCACGAACCCGAGCCAGAGCAGAAGTGACGGTTAAGGGACTTGTTGCTCGGGGTAGCGATTGCGGCGGTCGGGTTGTGGGTGCTAATGCTAATGGCGGTCTTCCTGTTCTTGTTTGCAAGCTTGGTGATGGTTGTTCTGGTAGCAGCTGGGTTGTGGTTTTGGAAGGTGCAAGGGCTAAGATTGGGGGCTTGGAGAAGGCCCCAAGGAGAGCAGAGAGGGGGATGGTTAATGAGGTTCTTGGTGGGGTTGGAAGCGAAAAGCCTGTAGCGTTTGCGATAGAGTAATATGTACATTGTCTTTCATAAATCTCCAAGCTCGGTTGCCTTTTGCCTCAACCACAGATCGAATCTAAACTCCCACGAACTATCTCCGTCAAGATGCCTTGCTCATAGTGCCATCAAAGATGCCAAACTTCCACAACGGCTTGAGATCTCTCCAGAGTTCACTTTCCCTCGATCTCGTATGACAGATCCCGTAAAGATTTCCAGCTGCCCTGCCGTCCAAAAATTTTTCATCTCCATCGACCTCCAGCCAAGCAAGGCCCTTTCCCACCTTGGCGAAGCTTATTTGAAATCAAGCTTACACCGTATCAAGTGAGAAATCTTGACTAACTCTTAAGTGAAGCTCCATCCTTTCTTCACCTCAGCTAACGCCCTCCTGATGTGAGCCGTAAGCGTTCCAAATGATAGCCTGATGTTGTCAGATATTAAGCCCCGCGAGTGAGGCGAACGCGTGCTGAGGTAAGTTGCCATTCACCTGGTACGCCATCCCATCGGCAATGTTTCTCAGTCAGCCTGCCTGGCCAGTTTCCTTGGAGCATGGGGTCTCTAGTAAAATAAATTGTGTAGGTATTGCTTCGGTCGACGCTTAGATATAGCTGCCACCCTGCACTTCCCCTATCTCAAAATCAGATCTACCACTCATTTCAATACATTTTCAACCCATCAAGCTTCGAGCCAAGATCCCCAAGATCTCGTTCCACGCAACCGATAATCTAAATCCACCAGCATGGCCTTCCTCCTCCCCTTAGCCAAAACCCTGGCCCCAATCGGTCCGCCTCCTCTCCCCTCCCCTCCTTTTCCTCTCCACTAAACCCCTCTTCCTGTCCAGGCCTCGACCTCGCCAAAAAAGGCATCGCCGACAACAACCAAGACAAGCAGTTCCGCGACGGCTGGACTCAACAGCAGCTCGGCCCGCTCTCCTCCGCAAATCCGGGCAAGAACATCATGGTCATCTGCGTCAAGCATGACGCCAGCCAGCTCCAGGGTTCGCAGCACCAGGACCTGACGTGCACGTGCCCGAGCGGACACACTCAGCATTACGATGTTTATATATTTGACAGCGGGGTTTTCTTGCACCAAGGGGATGGAGGTTATCTGAACTGGGCGTTCTGTGGGAATTTCGTGAGGGAGGGGGATAAGGTGAGTCGTCTTCCTCGGCCTGGACGTTGGATGCATGCAAGCTAATCTCTCGGGGGCTCAGGTTACGTTCAAGAAGCCTGGCACCTAAGCGATGCGAGCGCCCCCCTGCGACTGTAGCGATTCCAAGCGAGTGAAAGATTTCTGGAGGACATTGTCGGGTGTGAATAATGTCGAGTACAGGCGTTCGGGAGACTATTTGCAGTTTAGCCAGTATCAGATAATTTCAAATAGTGGTGAATATTAAAGGTGGCTGTTGATGATTAAGCTTTCTTCCATTTTTGGTAATTCATGCAGGCGCATTCCGGAATCGCCTGTCTGCCGGTGACAATTTTCCGCCATCGAAAACCAAAACGTGGCGTACCAAATGCTGCAAGATTCTGCGCGTTTTAGCTTAGCAGAAATGGTCTCTATTTCAGATGGGTCGTTTAAAGATCTCTCAATGCAAGGAATCAGGTCTGGAAATGACATCTTCTCTTATCAGCATCCATGTGGCGTCGGATTGTCCTGTGAATGACATCGAATCGAATAAGCAATGAGCTTAAAGAGGATTCCGGAATTTGTGCGTTTAGCAGTATACCTGAGAAGAGGATTTCAAGCTGGTCCAATCTCGATGTTTTTTTGCAAGATTTCTGGCAAAATGGGGTCGGAGAAATCTGCACGGCGACTATTCAAAGCCAACCATTTCAGGTATCATAGCCTGATGTGATTGATTGCCTCTTACAATTCAATCGATTCACTGAGAGCTTGTCGATATACCTCCCAGGAGATGGCTTGTTTGACGGCATACCCAGGCCAGCAATTATAGTACTCAGCTCTTTGCAGTCAATATCAAGCAACGATTGACAAGAGGTATGGAGTCTGCCATTAAGATTTGTGACGAAAATGCCTGGAAGATCGTCGGCTGACATGAAACTCCTGAAGTGAATTCGCGTCGTAGCAGCATCGCCGATATATCACGGCATCTCGTCGACAATCACACAGCAGCATTCACGCCATGAGCATGATACCTTCCTAACCCGCGCGTCGACCGCAACAAGCCTTGAACATTGTGCTTGTCCTCTTTAGACAAGTGGATCGAGAGGAGGGTAACTACAAGAGTTTTTGTAGAGGCTGTTGCAGAAACTTCACAATGTCGCATTGGTACACGACGCTTCCGCCGACCCGGCTGTGGGTTCCATCGTTTGAGAGGTCGGTGTTGCATAGGCCGCTCGCAAAGAGTCGTATTGAGGTTTGTAGTTCGAATCCGCTACTTCAGAGCCCACCAGAGCCGGCATCTTTCTCAAATGAGCAGACAGCCCGTTCAGCAGCGATAGACAAGCTGGCGAGGCTCCGATCCAGCCAGCAGATGATCCACCACCTTACGGTCACTACCTGCTAGACAGACTAATAGATTGCGGTCCCATGTTTGCGTTTCAAGGACATCTCACTTGGCGACAAAATCAAGCCAATCTGTGACAGACCTTCACGGCTACTCCTTTTCTGAACCATAATTTTCATCTCGGAGCTGCAGAGCGCATCGTCGCTTCCAAGTCTCTCAAATCCTTCTCCGCTCGAGTTTTCCAGAGTACATAGAGCGGAGATCGTTGGGTTTGGCGCGTGCACATGCTGGCCGGACGGGAAACAGTGATATGTGGGTTTTGTTGAAGGCGTTGTCAGACAGCAATCGCCGAGGCGCATGGTCTGATTGTAAGAATGCGCTTATCGTCTCTTTTTTCGTGGCACTGAAGAGGCATTTGGAACAAGGAGTATTCGGAGAGGTCATTGAATCTATGATGTATATCTTTCAGATTGACGATGCCTTGCCAGGACGGAGAGACGACAAGAGAATAAACAACACCTCTCCACGTAAGCATCGATGTCAGATGCAGCTACTGGCGCAGTTGATAGCATATTGACGGAACCGATACATTGTGATAGCCTGCCAGTTTCCCCATAGCAGATGTCATAAAGAACCAGCTCCCAAGGTATCATGAAAGAAACAATTTCATTCCCTTATCTTGCTCGTTGTCTGGCGCTTCGTCGATCAATTTCTGCGTAGGCTTGGGTTCCAGACGGTAAAATCTTAGGGTCAAGTCTCTCCTTGATGACTCGTACACCTTGAGACATTGGTAGTTGCTTGTCTGCGTCTCAGAACATAGAGCTTTACCAATGTGCGTATGGATTTTGGAAGTCTTTCGATAGACGTATGAACGTTGAGACCGCATTCTGGATGCGTGGATATATCATAGAACGAAATGCTTCAACCATCTAAGCAGTGTTTGTCCATATTTTGTGCGACTTATACAACGCTTATTGAGAACGAAATTCCTGATCTCGGGACTGTTCGTCTCTAGTCCTGCTCTTGCTCTTGCTCTTGCCTCTTTCTGGGAGGCTCCCCTGCCTCCGCTTTTCCTTCCTCTTTTCCTCACGCCTATCCTTTGCTTCCTTATGCTCTTTATATGTATGGTGTTCCTGTTTGACGCCTTTCCATTGTCCCACAGCACCTTTAATGCCAAACGCTGCAATACCAAGAGCAGTAAGATCAAGTACGCGAGCTTTGTTCTTCTCTACGCGAGCCTCTTCCTCTGTCATGTCACCCTTTCGAACCTTTTCCCTTCTCTTCTTACTAGCTTGGTAGGAAGAGTGGATTTTGTTCCCGGCATGAACGGTTGCAATGGCCGCGAGGCCGGTAGCTATGCCTTGTCTGAGCAGGAGCTTACGCTTTCTTTTCTCGTCGTCAGTCGAAGGTATTTCCTCTTCGGAAAATAATTCGCCTTTTCTACTTGAAGATCGCTTTGACCGAGATCTCGGAGGTTGCCGGCCGCGACTACTGCTGGAGGAGGACGATTCGGAGTCGGAGGAGTAATACGGGCGATCTCCTATACTTCATCAGCAACGAATAGATCCAAGGCGCTGTTCTCACTTCTGGGCCCATAATGATGCGCTCGATCATCAAAAGCAAAACGATCTAATGAGCTGACCCTCCTCAATACGGCAGGCCGGCTGCCGTAGCCAGATTGTCTCCTGGTGTCATTGTTGTAGTAGGCATCGCTGCTGTTGTGCCATGGATCCGCTAGATTGGAATCGCCTTGTTGGTTATGCACACCTTCAGTGTGGCCGTCATTCTGCCCGACGTAGCCATAGGGCTCATTCTGATTCATACGATCAGATTTATGGGCATGGCCTTCTCGACCATGCAAAGGCTGCAGCAAGCAAAGACGTAGGTCAGAGGAATTCAATTATGCGGTGAGGCAATTATAATGATCCCTTACTTTACGTGATTTAGCCGCGGCTGCCCCTCCTCCTTCGAGCGCCAACTCTAAAAAATCATCCATCTCGTCGGACAACTACCGATCCTGTTGGTCGATTATGCTCCGGAAGATCACGAGACTGGCCTTTGAAATGAGTGACAATGAGACAAATCGCTCCGAAAATTGTCCGCTATCCGGTAACGACGAATAAGTTTCAAGCCCGGCTTAGAGTTCCAGATCATCTGATTTCAAAAAAAGCTTCAAAAGAGTCGCACAAAGTGAGGAGACCTGAGTCGAAGGAGCATCTCTTTTGAATGCCGTCATTCAGGATGATGGCGGACAGACGACAAGCTCTCATTCGGCCCGCGACTGTCGCCAAGTCACCAGATCATGTTTCCACGGCTCAGAGTCGAGATCCGCACGCCATCTCTTGGCTGAGGCGTTGACATGGACGTGCCTCAGTCAGAAGTACGTTTATGGAATTTTCTCTGTAGCAGCTGGGTACGAAATTTGCACAGGTCGCCGACCATTGCAAAGGCCAAAGCCAATGCGAACGGGAGGTTCAACGCGTCATCAAATACCGTATCATCCAAATTCCTTCTCCCATCCCGGGTTCTACTTCCGCCATATCAGTTGGCCATATGAGATCCTTACGCTCCCCACTGGTGTCTGTGAGCTTGCTCATGACTGCTCCATCGTTATTCAAGTAGCCGATCACCCTTCTTTTCGTCCCTGCCGAAGACCCGGTGCCATCATAGCTTTGAACGAAAACGACTTGATCAGTTCGGCTTTGCAACGAAATCTACCTTGGTTATCTCATAGCCCTCAAGAGCCATGTCACTCCACTTGCGAAAGGACGGCTAAGGCTATGACAGGCACCGAAAAGCGGCTTTAATTACTGTTCCCATCTCACAACATCTTTCTTCTCTCTATCAACAGTCACCCCCGAATCTAAAGCTGCTCCATCAAACTCAGACATTGCCCCTGATAATCTCCGTTCTTTACAGCTCAGCATCAACCAACGCTTCCTATCAGTCTCTTATATTTCTCACCGCTACCTTCCAAGTCCACCACTACCTACCTGAAACTCTCAAAGACGTTCGGTGGATACGGCTGCAATCCTTTTGGTTGCGGGGGTCTTCCTGGGATTTTCATAACGTCGGTCATCTTCCTCCTGGCATGGGCAGCGACCCAGGAGGCAGTGTCAGCTGGCCTCCGAACGACCCATCTTTCCACCGTGGTGGCATGGGAATAGGCAGCGAGAGACCTTCCTCGGTCGAAGAGCTCCTGCATCAAGATGCATGCAACTCGGGCTTCGGCGACCGTTTAGATCGAATCGACCGCCGGTATTTGCAGGCGGAGGGATGGGTAGGGGCAGTGAGATGGGAGTGTACGAGTACGGGCCGCACCGGGAAGACGGGTATGATCCAGAGCCAAAGTAAAAAGGAACACTGATAGAGATGGAAAGACAGAGGATGTGGATGGAGCCAGGCGTGCCTTAGGGACCATGTCCACGCGGCTGTGGCAGGTTGAGAAATCGAAGGGGATTCTGACTGAGGTTCTAGGGTGGAATGATGTCGTGATTGTTGATGAGAGAATCGAGGGCTGTGACACTTCTGAAGCTTCTCCTTGCGGATGTATTCTCTCGATTCATTCGGATTGGCGTTAATGCTGCCGGAGGTCTAATAAAGCCTAGGTAGTCTAAAGCCAGTAGAGAATGTATGCAGATTTCCTCTTCGATATCGATCTACCTCAGACGGCATCCCCAGCTCCTTCAGTTTTTCGGGCGCATGGCAGCCCTACAGACGTAGCACAAATTCAAGGGCTCAAATCACCTTCCATTACTGCTCTTCTTCAGCCCACCTGCCAGAGAGTATTTCCGACAACACCTCACATCATTTGGGCGAAGAAATGGCCAAAACTTGCCACATACAACTGCTGGGTTGAAATCATTGGCCCTGAGACATGACGTTGGTTGTGCCCGCGGGGCTTTGCGGGGGCGGTTCGGGCTATGGATTGCTGGGAGACCGTGCGCTTGAGGCGGGAAAATCCGCGGCGGCGCCAAGCCCCAGTCCACATCTCTCTGAACAAGCGCAAAGATGAAAACTTCTGCACTCTGTGTAACCTCCCGTTTCGCAGATGTTGGCGAGCATTTCGGTAGCCGTGAATAAACCTCTCATTGTGTTTCCTCTCTGCTTGGATGTACTCTCTACGTCTCTGTTCCATATTTGTCTCGCTTAAAATTCAATGCTTGTCACTGTCCACTAGGATTATCGAGTTTCGTAGCCTCCGAGCCGAATTCCCACTCTCCATCCCTTTTCAAGGAAAAAGATGAAATCTCTTACGTTGATCTCATTTTTCATGCTACCCTCGCTGATAATTGGTCAAACTCATACCTATTGGATAGATCAGTCCTGTAGAACAGGTCTCGATAGATCTGATGGAAGAGTGGAAAGCGCTATCGAAGGGGCGATAGCTATGGCAAGACGTGGAGGTGAACGACTGACGAACGTGTTCGATTATGTTACATTCCAATACTTTAAACGTCTCTTTAATCCAGAATTTGACACTACACCTACGAAGCAGGCTGTTTGGCGTAAGTTTGATTTCCACTGTGGAATATCCAACATCTGATCCTTTCTAGGAATTCTGGGTCAGCCTGGTTTAGTACTGCCTGGTGGCATAAGTGGTGTGAGGCGCTCGCACTATCGAGAACAGTCGAATTACAGATGCTACTACGACAATGACGCTATGATTCCATTGTCGTCACTAACCAGTCAAAATCGGTGGACTCTGAGGGAGGATCCTCCAGTGCACCAACGCCCTCTCAACTACCAACCAAATAGAGACCGACGAACTTTTCTCCAAATCACAAGAGATCCGTTGGGGTCTCTTCCAAATGAACAATACCAAGACTGGATTGATGTTGGTACCTTTTGATCCTTTTCGCACCTCTTATCCTGGAGGTCCTAACAATTGACCAAGCAAATGGAATTTCAATGGGCAGGTCTCCAACATGCCACACTACTCTAGTCCCAGCCGCGGTGTATCTACAAAAGACGCCAGAAGCGCCTCCGCCGGGCCCAGACGGTTGGGCTCAACCCAATACAAGGGCTACAATCACAGTATGTTATCGGTCCTGATTTTCTTGAGTGCAAAATATATACTAACCTGTTCTCCAGTTGTGCAATCTTCAGCTCCGGGGAGGTCTCCATACCCTCAGCTATGTACCTGGGTTTGATCTAGGACGGTTGGACTCGGTGCCTCGGCAGGGGCAAAACACTCTGGATCCTATCGGTAGATATCGTTCTATGACTGCATTTGTCATTTTACATGCTGTTCGTTGTTTCTCACTCTTTCAAAAGATCAACCATGCCGAGATCACTGACTGTCTTGCTCTAGATGACAGCGCTACCGCCTTCCAACCGTAAGTGGAAAACTCGGTAATGAATTTCATGCCACTTCCACATTGCCCCTTTCTTGCCTTTTCAAAATTTTACACCACAAGGCTCTTCTTCTTCTTCTTCTTCTTCTTCTTCTTCTTCTTCTTCTTCTTCTTCTTCTTCTTCTTCTTCTTCTTCTTCTTC